>VZTH01012477.1:79558-230627 GCA_013397815.1 Aleadryas rufinucha | reverse complement strand
GTGGGGGAGGTAGGAAGGGGAAAAAAAAAAAACCGACACAAATCCAGTGCAGTGGGAAGGCTCAGCAGTTTAACAGTGCCACCTCCTGGCTGGCCCTGGCAGGGAGGGGTGTCCCAGCTTCCCACTGACGTGTCCCTGACTCGTTAGCAGCAGCAGCCCTGGAGTCCCACACGCGGATTTCTCGCCGAGCGATGGACACCGCGGGGCTGCAAAGGGGCAAATCAGCTGCAGCTTTAGGGCTGCTCAGTGCAGCAGCCGGGAACGGTCTTTGGTGTGCAAAGGCTGGCCCAAACAGGATTTTTCCACTTCATGCAAACACCTCCATTTTTTTTTGTTTGTTTGTTTTGGTTTGAGGTTTTTGTTGCATTGGATGAAAAGAAGTCCAGATCTCGCTTCCTCCCCCAGGGATGCGGGGCTCAGAACATAAATTGTTTTGATTCATGGCGGGGTGGGGAGGACAGGACAGATTCTCTTCAGTAAGGTCAGATCAATTGTCCAAATGCTGATATTTAAATTTCATGTTAATTAAAGGCAAAAAAATTTAAGAAGGTACTTTGAAATGAAACCACCTTTTCTGTGGCACTGTTGTAAAGCTTTCTGCATAGAACAGGCCAGATTTTCCTGATTTAAGGAGGTAGCCATTGTCCCATCCTCTTGGCCTCTGATCTATTAACACCAATTAGCACAGGGCTGCTGCACAAGGTGGCATGGATGTAGGCAGGCAGCCCTGCTGGGACTGCACTGGGTGCTGCTGCAAATACCTCCTGAGCCAGGATGATGTGAGGATGGCATGGTTGGGCTCCTCCTCGAGATGGGGAGGGGGTCAGCTGGAAAGCTAAGACTTGCCTGGGACTGAGGAGCTGTAGCTTGGGATACTGTGGGAAAAGGTGCCCTTAGGGATGTCAGTAGAATAGGGTCTCAGCTTTGGAGGGAACCGTGGTTTCCCTAGAGGACTGGGTTCACAAAATTATTTTTGCTGTTGCACTTGAGTTTCCATGACGCTGAGCAGTATCCAGGACTGCCCTGCATGTGAGCAGCAGTCCCACAGCAGTTTAGGCATCCCTTAACCTCCCACCTCGTTTCCCCACTCCTGGCTACAGCGCTCTTATGACCCCTACAGAGCCAGTCCAAGAAGAAAGCCCAAGGCAGAGGCAAGCAGCTTTCTGCTGGTGTGGTTTGTGAGCAGGTGTGCAGCAGAGCAGAATGAACCTCGTGTGGGTGTGAGGGAGGGAAGGGAAGTGCACAGCTGAGGTGTCATGGGCATGAGCTCAGCTCCAGGGGCCTCGGTGCTCTGCTCTGCTGTGGGTGCTGTTTGTGATGGCTCCCAATGCAGCTGGGGCAGGCCTTCATTAGCAGGGTGCACTTCCTGAGGCACATCAGCTGCTTCAACATGGTCTCAAGAGCACTTAGAGATGTGCAGGACCTTATAGGCACAGGCAGCATTTCCCTCTCTAAGGAAAAAATTTATCTTTGCAGACATTCCAGTAACAGCATGGATGTTGGGTTTTATTTTCTCTAGATGGTACAAAATGTAATCACTTATGCAATACGGCAGACTGGCTTTCTAATCTTCCCTCTGATGTACCACTTTGGCAAGTTCTTTGGATTTATATCTGTATTTCACGGTGTTCCCCATCCTCCTCTCTTTCATCTCATTCTACGGTGTTTCCTGTGGGTGTAGTTACTATTGAAAAAGGAGAGGAGGCAGGAACATCTTGAAATTGCTGTGGTGGAAAAACCTGGTAGTGTGGTAGTGCCTCCTGAGCAGCACTGTGGTGGGGCGATGCAGAAACCTTAGCAGTGCATTTGATGTGAGCAATGTGAGGCCCTGGGACCTCGATCCTTCAGCCCAGCTGACTGTTTTGTGGTATGAGCCAGGCCAGAGAATTTTCTGAGCCTAAAATAATTAAATAAAACTACAGCACAAGTCCAGTGTCTCGACACAACCAGGAATTCCTTCAGCCAATTTTGCTGCTGAAGTCCCCATATTATCAAGGTACAACTTAATAGTTTTGGACTTTCTTTCAAATAGCTTGTGATGAGTCTTTGTCTTACCAGTCCTTTCTGCTGGTGGTCCCAGTCTGTGTCTGAAAGGTTCCTCCATTTAATCCATTCTTAACCAGTTCTCTTTCTAGACAAGAATGCTTTCCTTGATCTGGGTGCATCCCCTGACTTCAAGCAGAAAGTCTTCAAAATTTAATATTTGTCTGTTAGCTCTGTCTCACCTGTGTTTGAGGTTTCATCCTAAGGGGAAGGTAAACCCCAGAAAATTAGCAGAGAAAATACCTTCCAATACTGAGGCTGATATCAGTTATATGAAGGTCTGCACAGAGAGTTTGTTATTTCAGTCAAGCTAACATTGAAAAATTTCCCTGAATTGTTACCACAGTTGGACTAAGATTGATTTTTTTTTTTAAATTTCTTTTTCCCCTACAGAATACTCTGATGTGGTTAAACCCAGAGATACCCAAGAGTCTACTTGAGTCTGTTTCTTAGTTGTACTTGGGGTTTTTGTTCATATTGCTCTTTTTTTGTTGGCCAGTGGGAGCAGTTTGCTATTGTAGACAATGCTATAGAAGAGGACTGTGTGAGCAAGCAGCAGTGACTTGGAGGTGAAAGAATCCTGCAGTGTTATTTGCTTCCCACCTTCTGCAATTGCAGTGCCAAAGCTCATTGTAGTAGTGGCTCTAGGCCTGTTTGTTTGTACTCATCATCCACAAGGTACCAATGTTTTTCTGAACTCTTCTGCTTCTTGTTATGTGTTTACCCTTGGAGATGCTGACAAAAGAGTTAGGAATGGAAAAATATTGTGTATTCCTGATCTGGGTCTGTAGTTCCCTAGGAATCCAGGGAAACCTTGAATTTGATGTTGCTTTCCTGTTTTTAGGGAGCAAACCAAGCTATGAATAATAAATACAAGCTCTGGGGCAAAACCATTTTCCATTCATAAAATTCAACATTAAAGACTGAACAGTAATTTTTTAGCCTGCTGCAAAGCAATAGGAATTCCATGTTGGGACTAGAGAGCTACTGACAGCTTCTTCAGCTTTTGCTGTGCCACAGTTAATAAATTGGTTCATCTTTGATTTTTATGTAGCTAGAACAAAGGTGTCTCCAGCTAAGTGATGCAAATTAGTGTAGTTTTCAATCTGAGTAGTTTGAACTTGGAAAAATAAAGGCAAAGCAAGTCCCTTTCTTCTGCTGGCTTCTCTCTTGGCTTTCAGAATGAGAAATAGCTGGGGCATAACTTGAATAAATCAAGAAGAAGGAGGAGATGAAAGTTATGGTATTGTGTTTGGGGCTGAAACAAAACTTATTACGTAGACACTGAAGTTTCTGCTTCAGTGATGACGGTGTGAGAAATCAAATCATAGGATGCCAACAAGTTTCTGTGGTCTGGATCCTGCACTTATTTGTATTTCAGCACCTGGGGGGTCCTGTTGGAGCCCAGGCAGAACATTGCAGGGAGGGAGGGGTAAATAGCTGTCAGTGGTGCAATGATTGAGGAGGATCTCTGATTTGAGTGCTCTTGTAAAGAGCATCTCAAGCATTCAGTAGGGAAATCTGATTGTGACTTGCTCTCCTCCCACCCTGGAGCAGGCTGTTGTTCTCCAAAGTGATGACTGCCAAGTAGCAGAAGGAGGTGAAGGTTTGCAAGGGGCAAGAGAGCATCCTGGATCAAAGTGTTTATTTTTTCAAGGTAAAGCTGCATTAAACTGAGGAGAAGCACACCAACAACAGTGAAGAATATCATCTGTGCATTTTATCACTCTGCTAACTCCAGCTGTAAAATTTACCATAGGAAGGCTAATAAAATGGGAGCCACACAAGCAAACAGAGGGCCTGGGATTATCAGCAAACATTTATTTTGGCTCTGGTGGAGCCACTCCCCTGATCAAAGCGGTTGGAGTTTGAACCTCTTTTAAGTTGTTCCCTGCTTGGACTGGGAGTGCCCTGATCTTGCATTGATGGCATCAGTATTGCCTGTGCAGCTGTGTGGAAGAGGGAAAGTATCAGAAGGGAGAGGGAAATTGTGTGAGGCTGCTTTAATGCAGTGTGAGACAACAGTAGCTTGTTTTAGCTTTGCCAGCAACTGCCTGGTTTAGGAAAACAACCTAAGGCTTATTGTATAACTAGATAGTATAGGCATTTTCACAGGGCCAACAGGGAATGCTTTACCATTTGCAGGCTCATGTCTGGCAGACTGAGTAGCTCTGTAATCCTTATCAACAGAAAAGCCCGCTGGCAGAAAGCACCTTGAGCCCCAGGCTCTTCCCTTCCGGAGCCTCTTCTCTGACTGATCTTTTTGTTCAGGGTTCCCCCTTTCTCCCCCAACAAGAGCTGCTTGAATCCCTCTTGGCAATGAGTCTCTTGGCTGAAACAAACCTCTCCTCTCTGATGCTTTCAGGCTCCATGGTTGTTGTCTGGTGGAGGTGGGGGGCTCACGTGGTGAATGTGGTGTTCTTGTTCAGTCTCGCTGGCTGTAGAAATACATAAAGAGCTTCTGGGAGGAGGTACATGGGTGAGGAACAGAGAAGTCTCATGAGAGAAACAGAGGGAGGAGAAGGTTTTTAAGTCTTCAGGAATGGGATCTTTCTATGTAAACATCTTGCATCCCACTTCATGTGTTAAGGGCAGAACAAAGGCAGCTTTACTTCTGACTTTCTTTCCATGTTTTTTTTTCCCCTTACCTGTTTTGTCCATTCTGTATTTCTTTTATTTATTTTGTACTCTGTTGGGGAGATTGTTGTGGACACCTGCGTGCTTGAGTTCAGATTCATTTTAAGGCCAACTCATGATGTGTTTGCACTAGAGAGGCAAGAGGGAAGCTGGGCTTGAATGTAGCTCTCGTGATATGAATGGCTCTCCTTCCTGGGTCAGGCCAGTGCTGAAGCACCAGAGAGTGTGTCCCTGCCTCCAAGGGGAGACTGGGCTGAGCAGCAAGGGAAGAGAGCAGGCAGCAGGAAGTTAACCCTGTGGGTGTTAGTCTGCGAAGGATTGCTTCGTAATATATTTGCTTACAATTCTTATTTTTAAGTAGTTCCACATTATCCAGCCAATGCTAGGCCAGAGTACTTGTTTTTGAGGCCTCCTAGAGGTGTGTGTGTGGAGGGAAAATGGAAGCAATCTTTAAGGCTGTCAGAGCAATTCAAGCAAGGCTTCCCCCTTGCTCTTCCAGGGTAAAATGTGTGACTGTCTGCACTCTTATCTGCCACAGTCAGCATTCTTGCACTGCATGAGGAAGGTCCTGCATCCATATGTGAGGTCTGGGAAGGCTTTCCTGTTCTTGGCTGGTTGATCCCTGTAGCATATGCCCCATCCTACTGCTGCACAGAAATGGGGGTCTCAGCAGTTACAGCCCTGTAAGGAGGCTGGGTGGGAGCTGGATTTGTGGGTGGACCTTCACACTGAACCAGGGATGAGCTGATATGAAGGAGTGGTAGGAGATCTGTTCATGTCTAGCAGTCTGGGACTTTGCCTGCTGAGACACAGAAGACCCTGTGACTAGGGAGTGAATGACTTGGTAGAAACATTGTGGTAGCTGTTTTATCTCAGCTTTAGCTGATCAGTGAGTGTATTTGTAGCACCCTGATCATTGTGTTTGCCTGAGCCCTGTGGGAGCTCCTGGGGAGCAGAATTCCATCCCATCTGTCTCACTGAAGCATTTGTCAGTCCTGGGAAGGTTGCTTCATAATGATCCATTAAAGAGATTGGAGTTTGTGCTCTAGGTGGATTCTTCATCATGCCCCATTATGTGAGAGCTGGGGGTAAAGATAAGTTCATGCTTTACCTTCCCTATGTCTTCTGTGACAAAAACCTGATTTCAGTTGGAATAACACCATTTAGATGTTCCTGCTCCCCCTACTCTCTTTTCTCATGCTGCAGAACACCATCAAAATAACAAAATGGAGCCACAATGGGATTATTTTAGGGCTATACTAGAGAGCATAAAAGATGGTGCATGAGAAATTTAAGCAATGGATCTTTATGGAAAGAGTAGCATCTTTCAATGTAACAGAAGTAACAGCATAAAGACACTTCCAATTCAGGCAATCTTGCCAGCAAGGGCTGAGAATCTGGCCCAGAATCTGGCCATGGGGTTCACTTGTGCCTCTTACCCCTCACTTCAAGGAGAACTGTGTGGAAATGCGCAGATCTTTGTTTTAGCAAAACCCCACCACTTTCTTGCTCAGGCTGCACATCCCTGGAGGATATTGCTCTCACCCGTGCACAGCTGAGCTGTATTCAGAGCCTGGTTGCTGCTACAGAGCCCTTACTAAGCTTTTTGAGGCTACTTCAGAAAGATAACTGCAGTAGCTGCCAGATGTACTAGAATTCAGGTGTGATAGAGTGAATATACCAGAGGTCTTCTGGGACTGCAAGGGATTCTTTTTCTGTGCTGGGATCAGTGAAGATGAACTCTGGTTTTGTTGCTTGACCATGCCAAAATGGTGTCTGATTAGAAACAGGAATTCAAGGAAGAAACCGAGGCAGTTCTTAGGCTGAAGGAGTAAAGCCCTTTTTAATTTAGAGGGCAGCAGAGATCTTGAGCTGCCAACCCCTGAATGATTTTTAGACAACAAATCTCCCTGTCTCTGTGGTATGACAAACATACCTTTCTCCTGCTATTGAGAAGGCTCCACCTTAAGTGGTGGAATGTGGGTTTAAGATGTAGTCTTGGTTTTTCCGTTTAATTCGTATAGTGAAAGGGCAAGCAGTTTTTGTGATAGGAAGCCAAATGTAGTTCAGCTGGTGCTGGGAGTGAGGCTCTGCAATGTTTGTGTGTGAGCTGGACAGTGAAGGGTCAGAAGATCTCAAGGGCCAGACGTCTGGTGCTTTAGAGATTTGAATTCCTGCTTTTTGGTCAGCTGAGACCTCTTACAGCAGATTCTGCTACAGATGCTCTGGGGAAACCTCTGTACTGTGTGGAGGCAAAGGCTGGCTTGTTTGCTGTGATGAGCCTGGGGGCCCCTTCAGATGTGCCCAAGGCTATAAGGAGCCTGGTGAATTTGGCTAAGAGGATCTCGGCTATTATTGGGATCAGTTTCAAGTACAAGTGCTTGAACTAGCACTGTGTCTGTTTTTAATCTGCTGAGTCTTTCATCAGATAACAGACCAAGAAGCTTGGTGGCAGGAATTGGGGTTTTAGACATGCTTTTGCTGTGTGATTGCAGTGAAACAGAGCTGAGCAAGTGGACTCTTGCATGAATGCTGCTGCTGAATGGAGTTTTGTTAGCTTCTCCTCCAGGTATGGCTCTTCTGATATCTCATGGGAATCATGGGGGGAGAGAGATGAATCTGAAGAGCTGCTGACATGAGGAGAAAAAAAAGTTATTATATCTGTACAGTGATACTATTTTATTATTTATGTGGACCTAAAATGCAGCAATGATGGTGTCTTGGATGAATTGTTTCCAAAACAGTGTAATTTGAACCCTGATTTGGGGAGTGGCAGTCAAAGCTGTGATGAACACCTTGGCCTTCTTTCTTTTTTCTTCTTTTTTCCCCTTTCCAAACCAGGGTATAATAGAAATGAGCTGAAACTTCAGTGTATTACATGTGCTCTATCCCATCTTGTGTGCTTGCTGGTTCACGTTCAGCTGTGGTAAGCCTCCCTGTGTGAGCAGGTCTCAGACTTGCTCTCCTTTGCTGGGATAGCAGGTGAGAGTTTTGCGGCTCAAGAAGAAAACAAGAGACTCTCCCTTGCTGCTAGCTCTTAGCCGCACTGAGGTGTTGGTCATCTGTGCACCAGGGATTCTTTGGCTGCTCAGGAATTTGTTTGAGCTGCAGAATGTGAGTGTGTAGGATGGAGGCCATATGTCAGAGCTCCTGGGTGGCCAGATGTGAGGCACAGCTGCCCTAGCTGTACATGCTGAATGTCTCCAACATGAGGCATGCAGCCCAATGCTCGTGACCAGCCTTTGTAAACTTGTGCTCAGCTCCAGGAGCCTCCTGTGTCTCTGATTCCTGCCCCATACCTTTCCAAATCATAACTCAACCCCACTCCAGGGCAGGATCCCAAACAGGTCTCTACACTCTCCAACCTAAGATCATAATCCCATGTGCTGCCCTATGCTTGGTTATCTATTTACCCATCAGCTATGCTACCTACAAAGGCTCTTGGAACGAGATGGTTTGGGGATGTGCTGCACTTGGAATATAATTTGTGTTACTTCTCCTGGGGCTTCAAAGCAAGGAACAGTTTGTCCTCTGTGCATATAAAATATGTGTAAGCATGACTGATACTTCATATTTAAAATGTGCTCTTTGAACTTGTTTCCCTCATCAACCCCTTCCCCCTCCCTCCTTAAACTTTGGAGAGATCCTATAATCATGACAAAAAATGAGAAAAAACAGTCTTTCATTATGAATTTATTGAGAAGCAAGAAGGGCACATAGCCTAGGTACAGAATGATTCACACATCACTTAAAAGACATTACAGAACAAAAAATTCCAGGTAGACTCCAGAAGACTAGGGTGATATGAATCCAGTGACAGGACATCGATCACTGGAAAAAAGGCATGTTCATCCTATTTGCTTTTGTTCTGTGGTTATAACAAAAGCTGTGCTAGTGGAATCTCCAGATAGGCTCCAGAGAAGATTTAAGATGTTGAGTTCTGTGACTGCATAATATGTGATATATGTGAAAGTCATCTTTTAGCCTGTGTTAGAAATGGATACCTCCATAACTTACTGCAAAAAAGTGTTTAGGCTCTCGCCTGTTCTGCCTCATGCTATTTTCATCCTAAGATGAGAGTGTTGGTATTGGATACTTTCTTCTTACAGCTGTATATATTAGAAGGAAAAAGTAGGCTACAGTGTGCGTTTAGAGATAAAATTACCACTAGAGGATCTAGTAACTTCTTGAAAATAGCAAATTATAAAGAGGAACAGCATCAGAATCGCCATGTGAGGATTATTTTCTTCAGAATCATTGTAGCATGCAAGCAGCCTACTTGGCTTGAATAGTTTTGGTAGTCTGTAGCTCTCATGAAATTGGTTTGCTGCTAATAATAGTCTAAATAATTTTTCACAGTAAAATCGGCACAAGCGACAATGACGTGATCTTGATTAGTCAGCTTTGCTGAAAGAGTGTAATCTCCCTGTATGAGACAAATGCAAAGCAAGAGATTAGCCCATCAGTAGTACATAACTGCTTGAGTTTCTGACTCCTCTTTCTGGAAACAGAATAATGCTTTCCCCATCAAGTTCCTCCAAAACCTTTCTGGTCCAAATGTTTCAGAGGTGGTAAAGGACATGCCCATATTTTCTGCCAAAATACTCTCCTCAGGGATATCAATGCTGACAGCACAAATTGAAAATTAAAACAATGCAAAGGGAATGAAATGTTTTGCTGCATGAAAAATCCCTTCAAATCTGTGTAACTTCTCATGTTTCTTATGAGCAAGCACAATATGGCCTGTGCTGTTTAGTAACTGGAAAAAGAGGTGTTCAGTTCTCTGGCACTTCTGTTCCATGAATCTTGTTGTTCAGTGTTATTGGTATGAATCTTTATAACAGAGCACATTGGGGGAAGTGTGTGTACAGATAACTCAATCTATGATGAATTCCTATATAGTAAAAGTAGTCTAATTTCCAATTGTGTAGTTGAAATTATGAATTCAGGCTTTGGGGAGAACTTACATCATTACAGTGCAAAAAAAATCTAAACTTTAAAGAAGCCATGGCTATCTTGTGTTGGACAAAATGGCTCTCTCCAGACACTTGGAGAAGCACTGGTCAGGAGAGGTGACAAGGCTTATGTAACAGATTTGGAAGAAGAGGTGAACTAGATTTTATTCACTGTATTTTGCTGGCACTGCAGTAATTATTTCTGGTTTGGTTTTTTTTCTGGAGCACAGAGGGGAGCAAAATGTGGGGTAGGAGAGGTTGGCAGCAGTGACCTTCTGGCATTGAACCACACAATGCTCTTGCCCTGTTTAGAGCCCTTCTGGTTGTAGAGTAGAAGGAGGCATAACTAGAATGAGTCAGGTTTCTTGGCATTTGCCTTTTACAATGGGATTTCTAAAGCAATATCTGGCCTGTGTCCTCACAGAGAGGTTCAAGTTAAGAGTAAAATCTAAATTTAGAGAGAGGCCCAATGGCAACATGCTCTTGAGAATAGAGCCTGCTTGTAATTCCTGTGTGGACTGTGCAAACATCCCTCAGGCTTCTCGGATGAGGTTGTTCTTTGCAATGAGCAGAAGACGATTGCTGTATGGAATAATTCCTTTTTGTCAGCACAGGATGATGATGTTATTTGCTTGATTGATTAATTAACAAAAGAGGCTTCCTATTCCCTTTCTCACAAGCACATTAACTCTCTAAAAGCTTATAGTTGAATTAATAATAAGGGACTTCATAATAACTAATTTCCATTGCTTATTAGTGATTAGATTTCTTTTTTCTCCTTCAGAATAATTTTTTGCTTGTGGTGAAAAATTGTTGCGAAAAGAGTCTTGGAGTTTCTGGCTCCAGAAACTAGCTGAAAATTCAGCTAATTTGCCCAGAACGGCAGTTTTATTGGTCTGTGTGCATGTTTCTAGGGCTTCTTCTTGGTTTAAAAACCTATTCTTCAGTTTGTCTTGAGGCTTTACTACGTATGTTAGTAAAGCTGCTCCTGGAGCAGGATGCTGATTGATGTGAGCTCAGGCACTCCTGTGTGAGACATCAAAAGACAGTGCTCAACACGGCATCTCTAGGTATAGCCTTTAGGGAAGCAGGCTGGTTAGGGTGGGATAACAGCCTGCATAAAGGGGGTCCAGCTCCCTGTGTGAAAGCCTGGAGAAAATGAAGGTTGTGGTTGCTGCTATCACCAAAGGAAGATTGAGACATATGAGATGGTAGTGCTTACAGAGGCTTGATCCTCCCAGAAGCCAGCTATCCTTGTTATCACCTCTGCAGGTCTTAGAAAGCCTGACTCTTTGGGACTCATGTCTTTGTTCTGTATCCCTGTTCTGATCTTGTCTTCTTTTCCTGCCTGGAGCAATCCAGTGCTGAGCAGACCCCAGACCTCATCTTTGAGCCTCTGACATATGTTTCATGTCTGCTGCTGAAGAACTGAGAGCTCATGCTGTGCCTCTCTGAGAAAACCTAAGGAGTATTTGACTGACCACCTGAACTCTATGCTTTCGCAGTGGTGGCTATGATCCTTTCTTTGCCACATTCTCGACAAGATGCCTTGATAATCAAAGACCTTGCTTTCTTCCCTTCAATCCAATCTTTTCCTTGTATGTCTCTAAAACATCCTTTATTATGTACTGATCAAATATATCTTCATGCTGGGCCCAGTTAAGAGACTAGTGCATTCAGCATTTGAGATCTTTCTTTGCAGTGTGATTCGGCTGAACTTCTAGAAGGAGACTTAGCTGTGTGTGGAGAAGGCTGCCAGTAAAAAGCATCTGTGATGGATGACCAGGAAATTCAGAGCAGTGCCTAGAGTACTACCTGTTTTCTCACCTTCTGTCCTGGTTTGAGACAAATTCGGAGGAACGTCTGAAAATGAACATCCTCTGGCAGAAAACAGGGCACTGCCATCCCTCCCCCACCAGGTTCAGGAATAATTTTCCTCAGAGGAAAATTCTGAAGAAATTATTTTCTTATTTTAAGGCTCCATAAATCCAGAGAAAGTGTTCTTGGCCTAATAACTTGTACCTTCAGTTGCCACCTAGAAGACCTCAGTCTTACCGCCTGGCACCATGTATGTACAGTGGAGCATGGTCAATTGCAATAGCTATCTAAATTGGCTTTATATCCAGAGAGGATGAATGAGCCTCTCCAAATTGTTCAGTTCACTAAGGACTGAGCAAAATTGCATCCTTGGTCTCTTGGGAGTCCCCTGGAACTGCTTCTTTTCTTGCTATTTTAAGAGTAAGAGAGGGGGAGCCTACTAAAGAAATCTGTGGCTGTCTGACAATGCTAGTGCAGGAGATCTGCCATCCTGAAAAAAACCTTTTGTCTCTGGGTAGTAGTGCCTCTGTAACTCTTTATAAGCAAAGCCACTTAATTTCATATTGAACAGGATTATTCATATAAAACACTACCAGATCCAGCATGTCAGCTGGGGAAGCCTGGAATGTGCTGGTGTGATTGCTGGTAGTCCTCTGACCATACCTCATCCAGAAAGCCCTTCCGCTTGGGAACACAGCCGTGACCAACTTACCTGAGGGATTTCTTTGATTCCCAGTATAACTGGTCCCTCATAGTAGAAGTGTTCTGAAAAGCAACAATGGTGGTGGATGGTTAGAGATGCAGCACATGAAGGAAAGAGACAGCTGATCATAGATGCTTTTTTTGTAATGGCATTTCAAAGCCTCCAGTGACAAGTATTATGGAACTGTGAAATGCTCTGTACACAGTCTTGCAACAGCCCTCTTGAGGGAAATATCAGGATGTATACTGCCTTATGGGGAAAGCAAGGCAGAGCTTGGGCTCAAGGAGCATCTGCAGCCCATCTGAATGGAAAAGGGGGGGCATGTCTTTGCACAGCCAGGTGGGTGTTCCTATGTCGTCATGCATCCTGCAAATGAAAGGGGATGGCGGGGACTGCCAGACTCAAGTCCTTTAGCAGGAACTATTAAACACCTGCAGCTGCTTTAGTCGAACTGTACTGTTTTGGTAACTTTTAGAAAAACCAGTCTGAGCTGAGTGTGTAGGTGTGGACTTCTGACTGCTTGCTGAACGTGACTTTAAAGTAATAAGAACATGTCTATCTCTCTGCTGAGGGAGTGTTCATCAAGAAGTTACATGAGGTATTAAAGTCATCACAAGTTGTGCTGGTGCCTGGAATAGAGCCTGGGAGTTCCACCTTCCAATCCTCATCTCCCTAATCGTGCGAGGCATGCCTGCTCTTGGCTGTTGAAGAAAGGGCAACTTTGGCATTAATGGAGAGAATTAGCAAGCTGTTCTGCAGTTCCTCCTACTTTTTCATAGCTTACTGGGCCAAACTGTGCAGACTTGACTGAAAATAAAACTTGTAGATGTTTCAGAATTTCTTGCACAACTTGCCCCACACAAGTAATGGAAAAGTCTAAGAACTGTTTAAAGATTCTCTTTTGTAGGTGTCATGAAATATTCTTTACTTTGACAGTGACAGAGGAGTAAGTGTTTCATCATGTTTATATGAGTATGTGCTGGCATTTTGATGCTTGTCACTTCTAGAGAGTTGTTTTAGTCTAGTCTCACTGTTGCTTTAAACTGTTTCTTGTGAAAGGTTGGATAAAAGCATCTTTAGGTTGTACAGTCCATCTCACCATGCATGGACTTGGAAAACAGTCCACAAAAGTTCTTCCCACACATGATATTAAATGTTAGTCTTGTAAAAAAATTATATGAAAGAATCATGACAATAAGACAAACTAGGAAAAGGAGAAACCTGAGATATCACCAATGTTCTACACCTTTGCATTAATGAGAAATTTGTTTAATGTAAAGCCCTGATGATCCCAGTCGGTGGAGAAGATGCAAAACAACTCAGTGTTGCCCTAAAAAACCTAATCCCAAAACAGAGAACAGAATAAGTATGTCTTGGCTTGTCCATCTCAAACTGATCAACTATGCTACAGAAACTCTACTGTACTGATTCCCTTCTGCATCCCTGGCTAATTCATGTGGACACTAAGAAGTCTTGTTGTTTTCAGAGAGCAGTCACCATTGCCACTTGCTTCTGTGCACAAAGCAAGAGCTCAGGAGTCTGACACATCTCCAATGCAGAGAGCGGTGACTCAAAAGTTTTAAAAATACAGTACAGCCCACCTCTCGGTTCACAGCTTTAATAGAGTCTAAATAGGAGTTAAAGGCACTGTAGACTGCATAACTTAGGTGATGAGTGACTCCCCTGGGACTTGAGCTGTGTGTGTCAATATGAGCTAAGGCATATTGGGTCCCCCTCAGGGTGGTGTGGACCATGCAATGGTGGAGCTCATGCTTTGTGTGTCCTTTTGTTCAGTAGAGAGCCTCATAGGACTACCTTTTCTTCAGTCAACTCACAGCCTAACAGTCTTAGATGACAGCAGAGGAGAGTGGAGGGGAAACTGGGCTGTGAACAATTACCCTGCCCCAAAGTCCTTCTGCACAGGGACATGGCAGCTTCTCTTGGATCGTGTGGCTTGTTAGGATCTCATCTAGGCTCTCAGAAAGCCATCCAGAATCTAAAAACATAGATGCAGCATTCAGGCTCTGCAAAGCCTGTATTTTAAAATGAAGTAGGTGTCATCAGGCCATAAATTTGCTTCTGAAATGATGGCAATGCTAATCTCTCATCTAGTGTAGGTAGAAGCTATTTTTCCCCACACACTTCACTGTGATAAAGTAACTAGATGAATGCAGTCTCAGGGCTCTGCCTCAGCCCACTCTGAGAAGTTTTCCTTGATTGCTCTGATGTGTTGTAGCTATGCCTTTGCTCAGTTATCAAAGACATCACCGTCATGGGCTGTATTATCTTCTAGGGAGCCTTCAACTGCAGAGTAGCAGGTGCTGCATGTCCAGTTTGAGGTCCACATTTAGTGCTTTATGCTTCAACTTTACCCTTATTTAGCTCTTTCTAACCAGAGGTCTTGAAGTGGTTCCCAGCTGAGTCATATGGAGCTACTGGAGAGAGTCCAGTGAAAGGCCACTGATATGATTAAGGAACTAGAACATCTCTACAGTGAGGAGAGACTGAATGAGCTGGGACCGTTCAGCTTAGAGAACAAAAACATTAGGGGACAGCACATCAATATGTACAAATACTTGAAGTGGATTTGTAAAGAGGATGGAGCAAGGCTCTCTCCACTTGTGTCTAGTGGCAGGGCAAAGAGGAAGTGAGCACAAACTAAAACACAGGAGGTTTCTCCTGAACATCAGGAAAGACTTCTTTTACTGTGAGGGTGACTGAGCACTGGCAGAGGTTGCCCAGAAAGGTTGTAGAGCATCCACCCTTGGATATATCTAAAAACCTTGCCCTGGACAAGGCTGAAAACTGGCTGTCAGATGGCCCTGCTTGAAATAGGTGGAACTGGATTAAATGATCTTCAAGTGTTCTTTGCAACCTCAACAATTCTGTGGTTCTGTAACCAGTCCTTTGGAAAACTCCTGTGACCTTCCTTGCTTCAATGGGGAGGGGGAAACAATGCTGCTTTGAAAGTATGTCCTTACAGGAAAGCAAGGGCAACTTTCATTTTCAGCTAGTTGAGACTTGTCAGGAAATACTATGGATTCATAAATCTGCTGAATTTTATCATTCATATTCACTTTGGACAATGGAAACCTCCTCAGTGGATCAGGCTTTTCAAAGACTATTCAGTGTTCCAGTTGCATGAGGATTTCTGCTGTAATTCCAGAAGTGTAAACATCCTCCAAGGCTTGAAGGACTACAGTTTATCACAGCATCCTTCGTATGCATTTTTTCTCCATATATTCATACATTTTTACATTCCTCCATTGAAAGAGGATGAACACAAACACTGTCACAAACACTGAGCCTATCTCATTGAAAGAATTCTGTGGTCTTCCTAGAGAAAAGCCCAAATGTGGTTGCAAAAAATGCTCATACATTTGGAAGAGCATAAGCCATGAGTGCATTTCTCCAATTAAATATTCCCCTTTTTCTTTTTTGGTCTGCTGGTAATTTATGGTACCTGTCAAGCATGCTGTCATCAGTGATGTGCTTTCTGCCCTTTTTCTTATGGATTTGTCTGAAGGCAATTTCTGTAGAGCAGCCTAGAAAATATTCCTAATGTACCACTGAATCAAGGTGATACTACTGTATTTTTTGTAGCAGCTCTTCACTGTTGTTTTTTCCGAAAGTAACTTAGTCCTTTTCATTGCTAGTGAGAGGGCCTTTAGTAGCTTCCAGTCTGAAGCAGAGCTTTCAAATGGGTAAGTAAGAACTTCCTGAGGATTACTTCAAATTACTAGTTATCATTTATCATGAAGATGCCTCTCCTTCCTGACTAAACACCTATAATGAAATTCTCACTCCTCTTTCTCAAATCTTCCTTTCACTGAAAATCTTTATGCATTCTCACACTCTTGTACTATATAAAGGCCCTGTACATCTGCACCCACCTCTTCCTTTTTCTATGTTTTAAATATTTTTAGAACTTCAATGCTCCGTGTTGGAGTTCTTCTAGGACACGATCTTGTACCCATGCAACTGACACAGCTTCTGTGGGTGCTGTGGATGTAGGAATGATGTGAATAAATGCCAGCTATAGATGTATAGTTGAGTGGGAAAAACATATATAAATACACAGCCAGGTGAGAAACATTTGCTCTTTTCACTGGTGAGGAAAAGGTGAGATGAAGGGGGTAAGCAAGATGGCATTGTGTGTCATCCCAAAGACCTAGCTTTGTGGTAGAGCTGCTTTCTCAGAAACAGCTACCTATATTCTCTATGTGGTAGCCAGTTTTTTAATTCATGTTATGTTCTCTACTTTTATTCACAAATACTATTTTAGAAACTTGCTCACTGCAACACCTACTGAAAGGGAAAATAATGTAAAGAATGGAGGTCTGAAGAAAGGTGGGTGTTTATGGTTTGGGAGTGTGCACAAGGAATTGTGCAAGTACTCTGATGGTGCCTCTGTCAGTTGAGCCTGAAAGAAAACTTTCAGAGGACGCAGCTATCTTTTTGTCAGGCAGCTTTGTTTAAGCCTGCAAGTTGTGGTTGGCACATTGCTTAATATTACCCTGAGTAGGTCTTCTACTCTGATTTTAGTGATTGCATTGGGAAATCTGTTAAATCTTATGTAACTGTTTTCTTTGGAGGAAATGGGGAATAACCAGCACTTTCTACTGAAAAAGAGGAAGGCCTGAGTTCATGTTATGCCACAAAGAATTTAGCAATCTTGCTGCTATTGTTCCTAAATAGACAATGGCCAATTTCCTCTCAAACTTTGAGCCAACAACTTCACAACAGACATATAGCTAAAAGAAAAAGATCTTGGAATCCTGTTTATGAGTCCAAGTGAGCAGTGCCAGACGTGACCTTTGCTTAACAAAAATAGTAAATACTATATGATTATGATGAACATGAAACCTCCAGCTACATTAAGTCTTTCCAGCACAGAGAGTATTTCCAGTAATGAAAAAACTGTAGCATTATAGAAGGGCAAATATAAATAAACAAAAAAAGAAAACTTTCCTCAAACAACTAAGACTTTGCCACATCCGGCTCTTATAAGTCTCTTTTTCTTGTCACTTCTGCTCTGCTTTTCCCCACCAGTGAGTGGATCAACAAAACATGTAGAAGGATGATGTTTTGTCTAATTTTGGGAGAGGGAGGAGCAGGCAATTTTTGGCTTCCTTGTGAAAGGCAAGCAAATTCTGTGTGAAACTATATTTAAACTCAGGTCAGGTCTGGCCAGATGTTGGAAATGTTGCCCATGCAGCAGGGAAAAAGAGGCTCTCCATGAAAAGCTTCAGCTGAAAGGGCTCTTTGCTCTCCTGTGTATTAGTAGCCTGCAGACTTGGCCATTCACATGTTGTCCTTCCTGCATAGGCATTAGGTCAGATTTACAGCTGTGCTAATATGGTAAGTTATGCCTGAACTGCCTTAAATTGGTCTCCAGCTCAATTCTGTGTCCTAAAACATGGGTTAAATTCAACTGTCAACTAATTAAGAAATACCACATTTTTGGTTTGAACCTGTCTGAGAAAGTTCACTTCTTTCCCACTGTGACTTAATTACTAAATAAAAACAGCTACTGAACGAGAGGGTGTGTATTAAAAAGTGCATGGCAGAGGTCTTTGCACTAAAGTAGGGATGCTTCTAAATGAAGATATATGGTTTTATTTAAACAACCAACTATGTGTTTATATCATAATGTACTTCAATTAGCAGAAACAATCGCCTGTCAGTTTAAGATTAAGAGACTTGGAAACCCCAGGAGGTTTTGGCTTTGTAGCTTAATGTGTGAGCAGCCGTTTGTGCTCAGCTCAGGACTGACTCTACTTCTTCTTAATGTATTCACTAAAGGATGTTATTTAGTACTTCATCAGAATAAGATAGTTTTTCAGTAGGTCTGTGGGTGGTTTTTTTCCTATTGTAATTCAATACACAATTGAAGAAACTTCTGAATTTAATTTTTTTGTCTATCTGGCTTACAGGATTTACATAATTGTTTGCTCATGCAGCATTTCTCTGTTATTCTTTGTGATAGTTTTGTGCGGTGTGAAATGTCTTAGTAATTTTCCAGGGGCTGTCCTAGCAGTAGTGCTGTGCATGGTCTTTAAACTCATAGCCTTTGCACATGAGTAATGGCAGTGTTATCAGCTTGAAGCTGCAAGTGAATGGAAGGAAAGCAGAGCTTCTGTAACTAACTCTTGCTCTAACAACCCAAACTTCTCTTTTGCTCTACCTGTTTTTTATAAAATCAGCTTAAAGAGATGATCATGATGTAAGAGGGATTTAAAAATTACTGGATATGTGGCTACTGCAGTCCAGGAGCATGACCATAGCTCTTCCAGACATGGCACAGCTAACTCGGCACTATCTGGCCTATGTTGTGGCAGAAGGGGCCTTGAGGTGCCCAGGCTCACCTGGGCCCAAAGATGCCTGTTTTTTGGGGGCAGCTAATAGCACTCTAAACCAACTAGAGCAAGACTTCACCAGCTGGCAGTGTGACTGGCGTGAGCTGAATTCATCTGAGTGCTGCATAGGCACATGTTGAACAGAAACAAGATGCAAACCATAGATGGTAGCAAATACTATCTTGTTCCAAATATCCTTTTTCAAGCATATTTCCTCTTAAAGTGATTAAAGAATTGCCTTTAAGGACAGGAAGTGTGACTTGCTTAATAGTGAAGAACATGTTCAGAACATGTTTGTTTGCTCAGCCATTTCTTTCACAGAACTAGCTTTTATTTTTGTCATACTTCTTGCTCACATGACAACCACGTGCCTCTGAACAGGGCTTATGAACTTCTCTGCTGTTGGATGGGGGTCACATAACCACAGTTATTTTTAATGGACTTGAAATCCCATGTACGTGCAATATTCTGTGATTAAAAGTAAAGCAAACAGCTAGTTTGGGGGGAAAAACAGGCCCTTAAATTAAAATGTCTCTGTCCTACTGTGTTCCTGTCACCCATTAACATGCTGGTGAAGTAAACAGAACATTACAATGTATTGGTGCAGTCAGCAGCACAGCGGGTGCATCCTGCTTGGAGTATTCAGTTGCCATCAAACACTCAGAGTGCTACCTAAATTACCTCCTTTCTTCATTCCACAGAAAATAAGCTTAGAATGACCCGGCCCACAAAGTGTCTCTGAGTAGGTTAAGATGGTCTTTCCATTTATGATCATGTCCAGCTTGACATAGAGTTCCTTGATGCTGTGTCCTACACACAAAACAGAAAAGAGAGCTCAGAGAAAGTGCAAGGATAAACAGGTTTATTACTTTATTTTAAAAAAGATTCTATTTTTTCCTCCCTGCTGTTTGAGCCATTGGATGTTTTCTCTTAATTGAGGACTCCTGATACATAGAAATCCATTCTTCAGGAACAGGTCTGTAGGCCCTTCAAGATATATGACAGGGGATATAATAGCAGTTATCTTGATTGTTAAATAAACTATGCCCATGACCATTTTTTGACTCTGAGGTCAAATGGCATAGTAAATCTCATGTCCTTACATCTAAACTTTTCTTGTGTTCTTAGCAGAGGGATCATGTCCAATGGGCCCCTGGGAGCAACCAGTAACTGCTGCCTGGGAAAACAGTAGCTGGTCTGAGCCAAACATGTGGCAGGGACCAGCACAGCAGCTTGGCAGTGCTAGGAGGTTGCCTGCTTGTGCCTGGCTTGCTAACACAGGCAGAGCCAGCAAGGCTACTGGATTTAGATGGAGGTCCTGTACTCTGACTTGCGGGAAAAGTATTTGCAAATGCCTGTAATGTGATTTTTGCAGGCTTGTTTACCTTTGCAGCCACCTGAAAACTGATGCTCCCTGGACAAATGGGCAGCATATCTCATGGGAAGGAAGACCTTTTGCATGTTAGGAAGCATTCCCAGGTGTTTAAAGACACTTGGCACACAAACTTATTTTCAGCACCAAGAGCGTACAACAGCACTTTCATATTTCATATTTATGCTCTGTTAGTAGAGGATCTAGGTGAGCTTGGGGCCAACAGGTTTGCAAGAGGTTTCTTTCCTGTGAAAGAATCACAAAGCAAGCTATGGCTAATATTAAACTGTGCACCCAGTTTTTACCTTTTATTGCTCATCAGTCAAGTGCTGAAGGGTATAATTTCAGCTAGTGCAGGTGGCAAACTGATTGCATGACTGTTGCCTCAGGCCAGCACTTCCCCAGCACACTTCTCTATACGCCCAGGAGGGACAGAGGGGTGTCCCCACGTTGCTCTGTGGGAGTCCATTCAGTCCCCTACCAGCAAGGGTCACAGCCTTGGCACTTTGGTGAGCACTGCTCGTGCTGACACAGGAGTGTGGGTGCTGTAGCTGTCTCATTCAACAAGACTCTCCCCAGGAGTCTTAGCTATGAAGATAAGCTGTAGAGCCGCCCCACCTTTGCTCTCCATGTGTACAAATGAAGAGCAGAATGGGGGCTGAGGGCTGACCTGACCTGTTTAGGGTGACACACGTAGTCTGAGGTCTAGCTGATAACAGAACTGACATTTCTGTAACCCTGCACATGTTTTGACACGTCTAAGAAATGAAGCCCATTCATATTTTACAGGAGATTGTCACCTTTGCTCACTTCTTAATACCAGCACTCACACATGAATTAACTGTATATGTGAGAAAATAGCTATTCACTTACTTAGGACCGCTGCAGCTCTGATGTTAAAGGTGTGGGTTGCAATATCAGGACAATGGTCAATGCTGAAAGCAAAATCTTGCTGGGGATCTGTTTGAAGACACAAAGCAGTGGGTTACAAGTTGTATCTTCAATGAGATACTGACTATATAGGAGAAAACAATAAAATACAGAAGTGTTATAAAAAACAAATTACATATTCCTTAAAAGTTCTCCAAGAAGTGCTCAAAGCTCCCATACCCTGTGTTCAGTAGCTACTTCTATCCTTCCTGCCCCTGTGGTCTGAAGCACACTCAGCTGATAACCTCTGTGAGGCTAGAATCTACTGTGTAGGAAAATGAGGCAAGTTCAAAGAAAACAAGTTCCCCACAGTGGTGGGTAGTCAATACTTATTCAGTGGTGAAGTCTCAGCACAACTGCTCTTCCCAGACTCTGCACATTGCCATTCCTTCCTCAGCACTGATGAGCAATTGGTCATGAAGATGTTTTTTAATTAATTTGTATCACAAGATGGCTTGGTGAAGCTGATTCGGAAACTGAATTCTGGAGTGGGATGGAAAGTCCAAAACTGAAAATAAAATTGTGTTAACTGAGATGCTGCAGTACTTTTTGCTGGGTCCATCATCCTGTGATATTTCTAAGCCAGAAAATATTCTACTTTTCTCCTTTTCTGGGAGACTTTAGCAGAGCTGTGGGGCCAAAGGGAGCCCTTTGACTGACAATTGTCACGAATGTGATTCTTTCTAGTTCCTACAGTATCCCTTTCTCTGCAAAAACTCTAAAACTCTTGTAAAAACATAATTGTTTTCCTACCACTTCCACCTTCTTCGTTGCTAGCCTCCATGAGACTTGATGCTGTGCCTGAAGGCTTGCTGACGTGTCACTCTCTGGTGACAGGCAGCAGCAACCACTGACAGCTCAGCTGCCACAACCAATAGAATGTGCAAGTGTTTTCCAAAGCTGTGGCAGGAGGGAAAAGATTTGGCCAGTTTGGAAAATTACCTCAGGCCTCAAAGCTTGCTTTAGGCATAGTTTTGTCCTTTATTATGGCTTTCCAGCCAGCCTGCACATCCAACCTCGTTCTCTGTGGAAAAAAGAGAAGCAATGCTGGCATGTGCAGAAGCAGCCATAGGCTCCTTGGTTTACACAGATCTGGTAGTGACAAATATAGACTTGGGAAGGGAGCTCTGTTTCTAAGTTATTGTTGCCTGAGCTAATCTTCTCACTGAGTTGAAAATAACAGGTTGGGAGAATTTTCCTTTGATGCTGTGGTGAAACTTGAGTCACGAGCATCGTCTGTGAGGCTGAGCCAGCATCCCCATAGTCTACCCCTGTTTTTGCAGCAGTGCCCCACAGCTGTAGCAGCTGGCAAACAGCAGCCTGTGTGACCAAAACCTGATTGCTTAGAGTGGATCACAGAATGAATGAAAGTGTTGAGAGGACCTGGAGGGCTTTAACTAAGCCAGGCTTTGTGAGCCCACAGATTATCAGTGTGGCCTAAAAGGAGTGCCCGAGCCCTAAATTCTGGTAAATTAAAATAACTGTTCAAAGGAGGGAGATAAAAGACACTGGTATTTCCCACTGCTGTGTGTGCCTGTGCTGGTTTTTTCCCTCCACACCACTAAAGCAGTCTCTGCAGTTGCATAATCTGCTTGGGAGAAAAAGTTAGTGCTTGGAGTTGTTTATCAAGTGTGACCAGAGTCAGAGGGCTGTCTTTCCTCTTTTTTCTTATTCCTGTCAGTTCCAACTTTGTTTTTGCAGCTTCAGAAGCTGTTGGAATCGGTTAGGAGAGCAGTTTCCTGCTACAGCTGGAAAGCATGTCAAACTTCTCTTTTCTCTAGGACCGTTACTCCTACTTCCCCTCTGGTTTCTACCATCTCTCAGGGCTTGGTTTCCACTTGCCTCTGGACTTCTGCAAGAGCCCCTCTTGCTTCTGTTTTGTGTGTGGTGTGATGATAAGGTTCAGGAAGCAGCTGCTCAGATTCAGAGCTGTTTGGGCATTGATGCCTACAAATAGGGCTGGTTGTCCAAATTACTAAAATTGTTGGTTCTGCAATTTCCAGAGGGAATTATGGTCAAACATGGCACTGGAACATATATGACAGTCTTTGTTTTTCAAAGGGACTAGGCTGTACTTTAATGAACAAATTAAATCATGATGTTAGGGCTGGAAACTGAACTTCTAGTTTAAAATTTCTCATCAGTAACTGAGTGGAAAGGGTATGTTCATGAAACCAAGCTTTTCTGGAAAACTTGGTCTTCTTACAATGACCCTGATCTCAGGGTTATTTTAGTTTGGATGTCTGTGTATTTCTATGGGTTGAGCTCCTTTGACAGATGACACATTTCATAGTGCATTGTAGCCACAGATGTCTTTTACTGCACTGCTAGTGATGCAGCATAGGATCCTGACATATCCAGGAGGTATTGTCTGGTCCTGAGAGAAGAAGAGTGTGTGGAAGCACTCACAGGAGAAATTCCAGCAAAATTTGTGAATTGGAGCACGTGGATTTTGTGTTGTTACTCTGTTGCTGAGAAACGTAGAAGTTTCCACTGCCAAGAGAACCCCCAATTAATTTTCTGACCATCCCTGTGGAAATTCCTGGTCAGACTTTGCAATCCAACTTTGCAGTCTTAGATACTGTGGCATATATGGGGGTCTCCTGCTGAAATCAATTGAGAGGATGGCTGTGTTGCTAAAGCTATGGTGCCAGGGAGTCTGGATTCCCAAACATACAGGGAGAAAGGTTGCTACAATAACAAAATTAATGAAAATTGTGAGGTTTAGCTACTTGATAAGTGAAGAAATCTGTAAATTCATCTGGGCTTTATGCACTAAGGGATTGTGCCACACCCCTCTTTCCTTAAATCGTGAGGAGTCCCTCCTGTGGCAAAGGCAACTCAAGGCAATTGCCATTTTTGTTTTTCATCTCAGATGTACAACTGTGAGTCACTGTGTGTCTCCTATGGAGGTTTAATACTTATTCTTCCTTGTTTGCCTCAATCTGAAGTGAGCTGGTTAGACTGAAAAAATACATGTTATGTCTTTCACATGTGCAGAGCAATAACATTTACTGTTAGATCTCTAAAATACGTGGGGCTGCCCTTCAGCCTTCCACTTCCCTGCAACATTTCATGGTGCACAGTACTGTATGTTCCCAGACTTCCCTCCACCTACTCCCTTCAATCTGCTCCCTCTTTCATAATTAAAGCTAGAAACTCTTTAACTGGTTGCAGAATTTTGCTTTTCCAGTTCAGCTTTGATATATCACCAACACTCATAATGTTGTTGGAAATTTTGCAAACACATTGAGGTTTATCAGTAAAAATCTGCTTACTGAGGGGGAAAAGGGCATTTTTTGTGTATCTAGTGAGAAGGACTTGGGCTGCAACATATTTACAGCTAGCATGGAGGTGTCTGGAAGCAGGATTTTGACTCAAGTTTCTCTCTAGACAGTTCAAAATCTTTTGGGCAACTGCTCCGGGAAAGGGGAAAGTCTTTGGCTTTTGTAAACAATCAGTGCACTCCAAGATCTTTCAGATATGTTGTTTGGACCTGATACTTTGGCTGATGCTGAGCTCCCAACTGTATCTAGCACTGAAGACTGGCTTCTGTAGTACAATCCTGCTTTGTGAGAGGTGAGTTTGGGATGTACCTGGCCTCTTGCCACCGATCACCCCTTACATGGTTTAATGTCAGTTGAGCCCATGCATCCCACCGCCCATTTCACCCTTACCCAAGTACCCTGGTGGAGATTCGTTGCTATATGGACTTGGGATATGCTTTTCCAGGAGAACTGGCACCACAGTGCAAGATTTCAGGCTGACTTACTATTTCAAGGTGCTCACAGTGATGGGTTTGGCTGGGTTTTTCTTAGAAGACTGAGCAGGTGTGTGCAGTACAGCCTAGAAGCTCAGATGAGTTCCCGAACTTTTCTTTCTAGAGCTTTTTCCCCTGCTTTTGTTCCTGGCAGAAGGTTCATAGGTAAATTAGCTCAGACATATTTACAGCAGTGTAGCCTCAGTGACGAGGACAACAGATGGGAACTCCCTTTTGTGCCCTGGTTACTGCAGTTGTGGGGCCAGCAGCTCCTGCCCCTGCTGAACGTGGGTGTGCACAAAGGCACAGGGCTGCGAGCTGGGGCTGTCCTGACAGCCTCCTGGGAGGGGATCTCCAGAGCACAGGACGAAGCAGACAGCTGGGAATGATAATGTGCTAACCCACTGTGGCTATGTCCCTCAGAGCCTGAGCTGCTAGATGACTAACTGGGCATTACAGAAACTGCATGGACAGATGGGAAGCACCTGTTCTAGGAATTTTGCTGTGCTGGTGTACAACAGCCTCTGTCTTTTATTCTTCTCTCTCCCTCCCCCCACAGTTTTAACTATCCTCTACTGGCTTCACTCTCGTCTGAATCTGCTCTAAAATCACATTGTTTCCATATGAGCATGAAAATCAGCGGTGTGAGCAAATAACAGCAGCAAGCAGATGAGCTTTGCTTGTAAAAGTCCACATCTGTAAGCCTTGGAGTGTTAAGAGGACCCTCCAAACTGGTAAGCTTTGGGTGTTTCAAAATAATAGTTTAAGGAGCGGATAAGCCACAGAATTGAATGAAATGGCATAACTGCAGTTGGCCAGGGTCAAATAAGGACAAGCTGGTGCTAGAGGAGATGGAAATTAGCACAAGGAAGAAACATTCAGCAATTATCCAATACTCCTCACCTTCAAAGCTCTTCATAAAATTAAATCATTAGTCTTTACAACATTCAAGGTGATGAAAGGAGATGGAAAGAATGAGCAACTGTTTGGGATTTCAGACTTTATGTATTCGTTCAACAATTTCCCTTTAATGTCTATTTAAATAAATTAACCTGAATGCTCAAGGTTATATTTGACACTGGAATCTACTTACAAGGTACTGAGGAAGAAGCATCAGGTGAATTAGCAGCTCTCCAGTTATGCATCTACATTTCCCTGAGCACCTTCAGGTTAATGAACTTCCCTTTGGGCCTGCCTTCCCTCCATGCCATTGCCACATCCAGACGTGTCTGGGAGGGGCAGAGTGACCCTCTGTTCAGAGGAGAGCACAATAAATTGTGAGACTCACACTGGCTGTGTCTACTTTATCATGAGAATGCTTCATCCCAAGATATTTGCCTTAGCCATGACCACCTCCAGGCTTTTGCCTGGTTTGGACAGTCACTCTGGTCTCATTTGCAGAAGTCACTGTGTGTTTTATCACCTGAACTTTTCTGGCTTGCTTAGGCAACACAGAGGAGAAGGAATAGGGAAGGTTAGAGTTCGTGGATCCTTAATGTCCTGGGGTTACAGGCTGTGGGAGTTCCCCTTTGCAAACAGTGCTATCAACTTGTGGTCTCTGAGGTTGCTTAAACCCAAACCTCCAAAGCTTTTGGAGATGTCTAATGGAGTGAATAACTCTGCTTCCTTTCTGATAAAACTTACATAGCTGTAGAGGGAAGCCTGAAGATTTGGTTTCAGTATAATATATAAGCTAAAATAGCCCAGGACGCTAGCAAAAGAAACTTAAAATGTGATTTAAAAAAAGAAAAAGTGTTTATGCAAGTTAAATAATTTCCAGTCCTCTCTCAAGAATACTGAACACTAGTAATGCATAGAGCAGTTATATATTTCTTGGTTAGATTAAGGCACAGGCGTTACTGGCTGGTGCTTATGGCCTTAGTTTTGGAGCAATGTGATTTCAATGTCTTACAAAATTAGTTTAAATAAAAGACAAAGATTTTGTCTCTTGCAATTTCAAATAAAACTCGTTGCTGAATACAACTGATGTCCAAATGTGCAAATATTCAGAAACAGTAACTCAGAAGGCCTCTCCAAATGTAAAGTGGAGAAGGGAGGAAGATATTTGCTGGCACCAGACTGATGTGATGAGGTGGAGGGAAGCCCCTGTAAAGACAGAAGGTGTGAGGGGCTCTCTGCAGCTGCAGGGCTATGTTTGGGGATGGGGGTGTCATTAGCATGCATACAGCAGCCTTGTCAAAGACATTCCCTGAGTCTCCCTGCCTTTTCCTGCCTGAACCACCTTTCCTGAGAGCAGGCTTGTTAGAGCTGTTGGCCAAGGCTTGAGGGGAGGCTCAGTGTCTGAAGGTTCTTGGAGCCTTTCCTTGCTTTTTTCCAGAGGTGGTGTTTGGAAAGGGGGGTTTCTGTGCTTTGTGTGGTATGACAAAGCTTTATCCAAGCCTGTTTAAGAGGACAAAACTGAAAGATGCAGGCTTTGAGAGATAGCACATATAGATCTGTACTTGATAATCCTGATTTGTCCTAGTTAGCTTGAGAGAGAAAGGCAGACAGGGCGGGCTTCAACTACAGCAGTGTAACAAGAAAATACTGCATTAATTTGGGCCCAGCAGGGACTGTATTAGAGAGAGAAAGTCTTTGTTCTTCAGTTGGTAAGAAAACACCATGCACTGCATGAATAAGATGCTTACAGTAAATGCCTGTATTCCTAATCAGAGCTGTCTCTTCCCTCTTCAATGTGTTTTTTTTTTTTTTTTAATCATTTTTTCATACTGCCCTACTTGAGAATGAGATCTCTGGACATCAGTGCTTGCCAGAATGACTGGGGATTCACAACAGACTTTCAGACTTGTGTCAAAAATAGAACCAAACGTTGCTGTAAACTGCCCTGCTGTCAGACACATGCCATGCTCTGGGATAGCAGCTATACTGCTGATTATATAGAACAGTAATCAGCAGCATATAAATGGGCTAAATGTTCCCATTTTCCCAGGATGAGTTTAAATCCACCACAGGAGCATGGCAGTAAACTACAATTGGAATGGCACACTCCCTCTGCTGAGGAAACTAGCTGGGTTCCCACCTGCCTGATCACCACTGGATCATTTGACAGGAGCCATCCATCTTCAGGTGAAGAGGAAACTGAAGCATTGAATTAATTTGTGGTAGTTTTCAAAATGCTAGCTTTTGGCAACTAGAAGCTCTCCTGAGTCTAAAAGCAGCATCTGGAACAGATCAAAGGGTTTTGATTTGGTACGTGGGGAATCTGTAAAGGGACATCTTTTCCCCCTGATGGACACTGTTTCTCCCTAGTTTTAGGTTGCTTCCTTGAAGTTGGTGCAGTGACACCAACACACAATAATGCTGAAGTAGTTTTTTAATTTTCAAGGTGTTAATTTTTCTTAGAATATTTTGGATATTTTTCCTGATGGATATTAAATTGCTGTGAGCACCTGATCTCCTGCATCTATTTTCTTTGCTTAACTGTAAGCATAGTAGGGTCCAGAGATATTTTGAGGCCTTGATGACAATTCTAAATGAGATGATGTGGCAATGCCAAGAAAGTGTAGCAATGCTTTATTGCTCAGAGGCTTACAGAGAAAGCTTTGCATACGAGCACTTCTTGTCAACTGTGGTTTGTTCTTGATCCTGACTTTATGCAGTCAATGTGCCTTTTGATAATTTCTGTTTTATGTAATACAGGAGTTAATCTCAAATTTTTATCAAATTGTTAAAATGGCTGTGACTCACCTGTTTAGTGTATTAGAATGCTCCCTCCACAGACTCAAATTCAGTATCCAACAGCAAATTACAGTATTGCCTTGCCCAGAGTATTTCTTGACTAATGTAATATACCATTTTTTAGGTATGTCTCTCCTATATGTTTTCAAAGGGAAGAACATATTTTTACATGGCTTGCCTTCTGAACTGTTCCCACTCATCCTTACATTTACCTGAACTCATCCCGTCATCCTTAGTGACTCACTGGTTACAGCGACCAAAGACTTGGAAAAAGTCAGTAGGTGAAAAACATGCCAACCAGTTTAGATTTATCAGCTGGAGATAAGCAGGAGAGGCTGTCACACATAAACAACCATCTTTTGCAGTCCATGGTGCAGGACCTTAATTGATTTGGTGAACAATTTGGCACTGTGAGGAAAACCCTGAGAACTAAATTAGATGGGAAAATTTAAAGCCTGGTGGGAGAAGTTCAGCTGAGGTTAATTCTCTCCACTACTAGTCTCACTGAAAGCATTAATATTGATTTTACTGAAAGATTTAAAGTCTAGGTACCGAATATAAAGTTTTTGCCAGAGTACCTTGGAGGTATGAAACTGTCTCCTGCTCCTCTTTGCCATCTACATTTTAAAACTTACTAAGTACTCTCCACCCCTGAAAGAAGGGTAAAATGATGTTCAGACCCACCTCTAGAGTTCACATAGCAAAAGAAAGTTTAAATCCTCTAATGGGATGCGGAGAATGAAATAGATGAGATAGTTTTAATTCATGGAGGGGCCAAAATTTTAAAAGATTTGTATGTGCACTCATAACTATGCTACCTTGATTCTGATGATAGTTTCAGTTAGTTAGGATCTGGTGCCAGAAATATACATGTACACATCTGGTCTTCCCTTTGGAATAAGTAAGTTATACCAGATGACTACAACAGCAAAGCTAGGACAGTAGGATGGCTTGGACAGAGTAAACAAACAAAAAATTGTTTTCAAGTGGAATTCTTAAGTTCTTTGATTGTTTGCCCATTAGCAATCTATGCAACAAAAGATCAGAGGCGAGTTGGTGTTGTGTGGCTTTAAATAATTTAGAAGCAGAAGCAATTGCTGGAGACTCTTTGAGGGAAATAAATAAATAAGTCCAAGAGAAGCATCTGGCTCAATCTGGCTGCCAAAAACCCAAAGAATAATGGAAAAAGAACCTCTTTTTACCAAGTGTATAGAAGAATTTTTGCCCTGAAGAGGCAAGAGTGAGAATTATTTTGCAGACCTTTCTTTCCCAGCTGAAGCTATCAGGTTACTTATATCCTTTAAGTAAAGAATATAAGTGTGTGGTCAAGGAGGGAAAAGGACTAGTTACAGTGGCTGACATAGAGAACAGAAAGTGATACACTGTAAAATTAGTGCTGCAGTAATGTCAGTTTAACAGTGCTGTTTACAGGTTGGTATTGCTGATTGAGCAGGGCTGCATGTTACAGGTATATTTTTAAAAAAGGAACAAGTGGAATTTAATAAAAATAGTATCTTTGATCTCTCAGTATGTAGGAGAAAGTATAGGAGTGTGTGAGGGGGACCCTAGTAAGCCTGAAACTATTCAGAAAGGACAGACAAATCATCAGGAAATCGTGAGCTAATTAGTCTGTCTCTACTTGTTTTATTTTAAGCACTGAAAAGTTCCCTCAATACAGAGTTTAACAGGAGCATGTCTATACTGCACTATCTGACCTGAGCAGGTTCTACACCCTGTTGAGTTCAAGGGGCCATTGTAACAGAGATCCAAATCTGAGCTCACACATTTAAAGAAAAGCCATACAAATGAGAGTTTCTCTACCTATAAATGCAATCTACTGCAAGTGTGTACTGAAGTGGACTGTGCTGCCCTCTCCTACTGTACCACTGGAGGCCAGGAAAAAGGTTTATAGAAATGACACTGCTTCAAGTGTGACATAGAACTATGCAAGCAAACATGGAGATCATTGGACTTAAGTTCAGCCTGACTTTCCTCTGTTTTGGAAGAGGCATTGTCACGTAAAAATAATTCTCTAGATGACCAGATTGCCCTGGTTCTTTGTCTAGCAGAAGATATGAATTAAAAGAAAATGGTTACCCATATCCCTACATATGTTTTATTATTTTAAAATCTGTAGATATACAGATCTATAACTTATAAAGGGTGCAGCACATGAAAACATATTCATATATTAATATATATACATATACATATTTATATATTTATATACATTATTTTCATATTTATATGAAAATAAATTTTATATTTAGATTCTGGAGGTTGAAATGAATACTGATTGTTTGCTCCTTCTCCTGAAACTTTAATGGCTATTAACCTTGCTTCAGAGGGAAAAGACATGAAAAAGCAAATGAAATCAGATATTAATTGGGAAAATGTGTTTGTCTATGATATTTAAAAATCTCATTTGGTCTGAACAGTGTTTTATAAAGTCTTGGGAGTATTTCTGAAGATATCATCTTTGAATACTACTACTTTGACCCTTCTGAAGATCTCCCTGAAATCCCTTGTTATTTACTCCAGTCCACAGAAAACAAAGTCCTTAATGGTTGATGGTGTCTATACCCTTTGCTAGAACCTTCTGCCTTATCAGTCTTCTTTTCTACACTGTAAAGAAGCCTACAGTTTCAGGGAGTGAGCAGCTCTGAAATCTCTCAGATCCTAATCTAAACGTAGAACTTAAATAATCACCAATCATACTGGTCTGCATTTGCTGGTCGAAACAAAAGCAGGCATTCTGAAGCACTAAAGTGTTGATGCAGCCCCACCTAACATTTCAAAAACGAGCTGTAAAAATAACTGGAAAATATTTTTCATGTATCTGCAGGAGCAATCACCTGCTTTCCCCTGTGAAGGGGGTCCCATTTGAACACTACATAGTAAGAATGTTTTCATGGCTAATTAAGACAATTAGGCTTTACATGAATGACCTAGAAGCAGGTGCTAGTAGATGTGTTTAGGAGTTACGGTTCTGTAGTCTCTGACTGCATTGCACTTTGCACTTCCAAGTGGATGCCTATTACTCAAATAACACTGGAATCTGCCCAGGGCACTTTGTTACCATTGCCTACCTGCCCTTCCCTTCCCAGACAATTGCCTTTTAAAATGTAGCTGGAAAGATCAAAAGCATTATTACAGTGAAATTAAAAGGGATAGAAATTGACCATTTGTGTAGCAGGTTCTTTTCATGTCTGTGCATAGACTTGCCAATTACGGTTCTCTTTTCTCAGTCAGAGATGTTAACCTGTGCTGCTTTTATCTCGGGATCTCTGCCCAGGTTTCTAAAGTGATTTGTGGTCATTTGAGATCTTCCTTCATTTTTGTCACTTGTTCCTGGGAGGAAGAGTGGCCCTAATAGGAAATGTCTTGCTATTTATAGACTGTCGCGGTGTTATGTCTCCTGCGGTTACATAGAGAAGGCAGCACACTGTCTGTTTACTTTGCTTTTAGACCTCCTGTCTCTCAGCTTGATTTTCTTACCATGGACTTGCTGCTGAGAATTTTTGTCTGGTTTCTTTTAGATTACTTTTTTACAGTTGCATTATACTGATCACTAGGATCTTGTCTAGCCCTTTCTTTTGATGCATGACTTGGAGTCCTGGTTACAGAACATTTAGTCTGATGTGGCTGAGTGGGAATGGGGATGCTTTCTATAGGATCCACAGCATGGGCTGGGACTGGGGGCCTGATGCGTGCCTGTACCTTATGTGCTATAGGAGCAGGATGCAGCCAGAGCAATTGCTTGTGACTGGCAATTGCGAACTTATTCCTGGGTACAGGAGATTGCTACGCTTTCCCTGTCTGTCTTCAGTTATCCACCTAATCACAGGTTGCATGAATCACAGTTATATTAGCCCGTATTTTTGACTTTAGTCAGATTTTTACTGCATTCTAGGAGAGGATCTGATAAACAGCAGAGCAAAAATGGGTACTTGGCTCCTTTTTAAATGCTCAGACTGAATTCTAATAATTTGTTGATAGAGGACATTCAGCTCCAGAAACAAGTTGTGAAGTGCTTGGTTAAAATTCTCTCAACCTCCTTATATTTCATTTGATTCAATCCTAATTCACTGCTAACATTCTAGCACCTATAGTAACAACATTAGGGGTGAAATCCTCACCCTCTTGAAGCCAACAGGCAGTCCTTTACCCAAGATTTTGTACTCGTTACCTCACTGTGGCTCCTGTTATCCCCAAAATGGGTCATCCTCTGATATCTTCAGTGCAGCAGGAAATACCAAAGGGATTTCTCAGACTGGAGGGACGTATGGGGCAGTATTCCTCTGAAATAGCTAAAGAGGATGGGCAGTTGCCTAATATCAACTCTGAATTTGCTGACATTATAAATTTGTCATGAGAAGGTTTGTTGGGAAAGGGTCTTGTCAAACATTAACAAGTCTGCGTCCTCCTGGGTGAGAACAATAGGCAGGACACAGATGAAAAATGGAGTTATATTCTGCCCATCTAGTTAAGATTTACAATGAAATGAAGTAGGGATAAAGCTCCCCCTCTCCTGAAAGAGTGATCAGCACCTTGGGCACCATTGTGAGCTTGCCAGTGAGCTCAGTAAGGACAGTGGCTTCTCTCTGAGGCAGATGTAGACTAGTGTACTTGGATTTATCCTCCTCACCTATAGATTTTTGGGCTCGACCCCAAACGCCTTATTATTCTCCTTTATGCAAACTGCCAGATTATGAACTACATCTGCAGCAATGCAGATGGTGTATCCTTGCCTGATGCTGCACGTGTGGTAGCCTCTGGAAAAAGTCAAGGCAGGACATTGTGATGGCAGTTGTGAGTTGCCTCAACTTCAATCTGACAGAGCAGTAAGGGAACAAGAAACCTGACTTCAAACAAGGAATCTTATTTAATTCTTGCACTGTTTCCACATCTATGTAATCTTTTCATCTCGCATAGCTGTGCCCAGGAGAACAGAAGACCACTCTAAGGGGTGGGACCTGACCTCTATGATCCCTGGCTCGTGCTTCTCAAGCTGTGAATTCCTCCTGAATGAATATGCCTCTTATCTTTCTGTTCACGGCAAACCAAAAGAAGTGACAGAAACAAATGACTCTAAACAAATGTATATTGTTAGCTAGGCCGGTGATGTGCACAGTAAGAAGCAACATTTAACTGGCACATGCCAGCAGACAAATTCATCATACTTTGAATTGACGGAAACTGTAGCCTGTGCCTCTGTGTCAAGGCATCTCACGCAGACTGAGACCTGTTGAGGGAACAGAATTCACGTATGCAATAAATTCTTACTAAAATGAAGATAATGCCAAAGTTTGTATTCAATATCTAATTAAATATTTTCTTAATGCGTTATACCCATTTATAGAATGCGAAGACTGACTTTAGTCCCCTGGGAGCAGGCCAGTAAAGAATAGCATTACAAATATTTATTTACTTCTCTTGTCCCTCACTGGCTTTATTTTAATGGGTGTGCAAAAACGCATGAAAGCTACAGGCGAGGAAAAGCCCCCGGGGAAAACCTTTTGTAACTGGATGAATTGGAAAAACAAACTCTAGGGTGCTCATTTGCCATGAATCGCTTTTCAAATCACGTGCGGAAAATGAATGAGGCGTCTGTGAATCTAATTCCCTTTGTCCCAGTTGTAAAGGAGATCAGCACAATAGGAGAGGCACACGGCCAGCAAGAGGTGGAAAGCAGGCACCATTCAGTGAATTCATTTTCAGTCAATTCCAGTGTCGCTTGCTCCTTTTCTTCTCTACAGATTTAAAGAACAAACAAAACCCTGTGATCCCTGGGAAATGCCTCTGATAAGGGCTGCTGCTTAAGTCTCGCTAAGCACAGAGGCAATGGCAGAGAACATGAATCCTTCCCACTGTCACACTGCGTCCCTTGTCACTCCAAGTGGGAGGAAAGAAAGCACATCACCAGAGCCTCATCGCACATTAGGAAAGCAGCAGATCAGTGCATTGAAGAGCCTGTTCCATCCCAGGGGTAAAAAAGTTAAAGACCTAGGGTCTTCCTATTTTTTTTTTAAACCTAACTTCAAGATAAAGATCTTAGTCGTCTCTTTCATGCTAAACTGGGTTTTTCACAGCGGTTTATTTTTCCGAATTAAGTTACATTATTTCCTCTTTATTGTCTTCTAAATACAGTTAGATTTGTGTGTGTGTGAACCAAAACCAGCTATACTTGAAAGACGAAAAATATTTTAGATGTGAAACCCAGTGCAGGTTTGGGACTGTAACCCTTCCATTCATCCTGGCTTATAAGCATCACTCAATGCGTAAGAACAACTCTGTTGAGCAGCTGAAAGGAAAATGGAAATGCAAAAAAATCTCACCACAGCTTTTGTAATATATTTCCAAGTTGTCCTCTTTGCAGACTGTGTGCGTAGGCCATTCTGTGCTGGCATTGATGTAAAGCAGGACTAAGATGAGAAGAAGAACATTTGATGTCTTCATGGTGGTGGTGGTAGTTTGCAGGATCACTTCTGTCTCTTGCTAACACTCTGGAGGGAGGTGTTCCTTCCTTCCTCCAAGGGACACAGGAGTTACAACATTCGTGCCTGCAAAAGGGTTAAGTGAGCAAGTGCAGCCTCAGCTTCCCACGATGTGGTATAAACAAGAGGCTAATCAGAATTGGAGGCTGTTATTTCCGTGTACTTAGACTTCTGCTTTCTGCTTGGTGTTAAACTAATGACGAATGAGCTAATCACACCTACTCACTGCCCGGCATAGTCCTGCCTCGGTGCCTGCTGGAACAATGCAGCAGCAATGTGTTTATTTCTCCTCTTGCTGCCAGTTTCTTCTCTTGAAGTCAAAGCATTTGGGACAAGACTTCAGACAGGCTTATTTTGCAGCCTTCTGGCTGAAAAAAGTTGCAATCCAAATTGCCCCATCTTAATCACACAAAGTCAGCCCAAATTCTGGAAGATGAACAGTTTGGTCTCTATGTTTTTCCTAGTAACAAATCTGTCGTCTGGAGGGAAGGGAGGTGTGTCTGATAAAGCTGACACCACATAAGCAAGTCTTGAAACTTTTGGGAATGAATTCTTTTTGCTTGACTATGCTAAATCCTTCATTTGCATTGATTTTGTTCAGTGGTTTTTGGGAACATACAATTTAGCAGTATACCCAGTTGGGTAAACCTACACTTAATTTTTTTCCTCCTGTCTTCCTGGTTATTTAATGGCCCTCTAGTGAAAACGTGCATTTGTTATTTGCACTAGCTCTCTTAAAGCTGTGCTTTATGCAGAAATCGGTGGCTGGTGCAGATGGCAGGGACTGATCAGTGAGGAAAGAAGGGAAGAATTCCTTCATCTCCAGTAAAATTCTCTGATTCAGTTTAAGATCCAGGGCTGGAATAGAATTTCAAACTGCAGTTGCCAGAAAGGTCTTTTTCTGGACAGAGCACCAACTGGAAAAATGCTACAAGCTAAATTCAACCCTAAAGCAAATGTCTGCAATAGTCTTCTCTGAGCTGGAGACAAGGAGAAATTGGCTCTGTAGCTTAACAGAGTTGGATAAAAGATTACTTTAGCCATCTCAGTCTTTCTTGCTTTGAAGGCTGCAAGTATCATTTGCTCTGCCACTGAGTAAAGCTGAACAGGGGAAAATTTATGTTGTTTAGTAAACAGGAAATCACCTAACAAGATAATTATGAAATAATGCTAAATGGTAGAGCTATTCTTCAGGCAAAATCCTGGCCTTAATGAAGGTAATAAAAGTAATCCCACAGATTAAAGAGGCAGCCAAGATTTCAACCACAATATATTAAATTTAAAAGCCAATTCAGTGTAATCCAAGAGACCTTGCTTTAAATAATGAGGCTCAGGTTTGCTTCATATTTTTGGATACTATCATAATGGTAAATTTTATATCCAGGGCTAGAGCGAGAATCCAGGCAACTGTCCTTAGGCATGGAACATATATGAGTCACATAATGAGATCTGAATTACAGATCTGGTTTGACTGGACTTGGGCTGTACCCTGCAGATAGCTGACAAAAGCAAGAGCAATTGAAAAGGGAATAGTAGGGAGAGACAATGTCTAGGGCTACTGTAAAATATTTAAACTAAAATCACATAAAATAAAAGTGGCTTCCCACAAAGGTCTACAAGATAGTGAAAATTGTATATAGCAATATATTACAAAACACAAAGTACTTCAGATCAAGACCTTGAGAACATAACTTCCAGATTTTTTTTTTTAGGAAAGACATCATCATGGTCTTTCACTTAAAATGTTAGGCTAATGCTCAATAGCAATGAACAAAGCAAATGAAAAGATAGGATAAATGCTTCAAAGAGAGACCCATTGGGGATCATTCAATAAACAAACCAAATCAGGATCAGGACCTCTCCTGAGATGAGAGTCATTGGAAGTTGCAAAAATATATGGGAGAAAGCAAACGTGCTTGGCCTGCTTTTACTCTTCTCTGCATGCCTGCTTGTCCACACTGCTGGGAACAAGTTACTGGGTTAAATGGAACTTTGATCTGGACTAGAATGGTTTTCCTGGACAATGGGCTTTTTTTTTACCGCCCTTCCCTCTGCCTGCCCCATCCTGCTGGAACAGTGTTGCCATTGGTGGTGGCTTTTGAAGTCAGACTCCAAGCAGTCCTCTTGGCAGAAGGCAGCTTCTCACAGATATCTTAGTGTTGTTGCCTTGCCTTGTAGAGATTTTGGTCTAAGAACAAGTAGACAGCCTGGGAAAGTGGAACAACACTGGACTTGTGGGATACAAGTCTTCCTGCTTCACTGGAAGTAGGATGCCTGGGGTAGATCTAGCAGAAACCAAATACAACTTGTAGCTGAGCTTGGGAGCTCTGATATACACAGGCACTGTTTCCCCGTCTGGTGCATAGACTCTCTCTTGCTCTTTTAAGACAGCTCTTTCATCCTTTTTTTTTGGCAGTGCTCCTGACACTGACTCAAAATGACAAGTCACAAGATTTTTTTTTTTGTGAGTGCGAGGTTGGAATGTGTGTCTGAAGCGGGTTTTGGGTAGCCAGTGTTCTGAGGGGAAACAGCCATGATATAGCTAATGTTTTGGAAAGCCATGCTGTCACTTCCACTTTGTCCCACCATGTTGTTCTTTCTCAGTGGGAAGGGAATTTTACTTGGAGTGGTTCAAGTTTTACAACGTGTACTGCAGACACTGTTTCGCCATTTCATTCCCTGTGTAATCCTTGTATCTCCTAGAAAGAGCTTTATTACCAACTCCATATGTTCTGAGAACTACTTTCCCTTCAAACAGCCGAAGCCTGTGGGATGAGAAACTACATCTAAATGAAGCTGTATCAGTTCTGGCAGAGGGAATTCTGTTTTGGCACATTGCTTATCTGGCCAACAAGCGTGTTTCTTTATCTGCCTAACTGAAGGTTTTGACCATGGAGATAAACAGCTCGAAAATGTCTGCAAGGAAAGTTATTTACCTAGAGGGGCAGTGCCTTCATATACCTAGAGCACTCTTCACCTTGTTCAGATGTTTTTGACGTATTAAAGAGTGAAAAAATCTCTTGTTCCCGATCAAGATTATTTTATCTGTAATATAATTGGGAAGAGTAAAGATACAAGGCACACTGGTAAACAGATAATGTTACATTAATGTCTGTAACTTCTTGGGTTGTCTGAAACAAGATTGCTGATACAGCAAATCAACCCCGCCACCCCAACCTCCAAATGGCTGGTTTGTGCTCACACCGCATCCTTGCCCTTGAATTGTTTCATTACTCTCTGGGTTCCCTGCAGAGGCTTAGCTAGTCATGGAGCTTGGTGGTCCAGAGGGACCTCTTGCTTGCACTCCTACAGCTGCACCCATACTGTGACTTTTGCCAAGATGGTTATAGGTATGTTCTTTTTCCTATCCTCCCAGCCAACTACTTGTGTTTGCAAAACTTTTTCATATGTAGACCTGGATTGTGCTTCACCTCAGCAATGCGGTTTCCTCTTAAGAGTGTGTTTTATTTAAGGATTTTTTTTTCTCAGTTGAGCAAGTCCAGTATCAGGTGAGTCCTAACCAAAGTTTAAGTTCTTTCTTTCAAGCCAAAATCTTTTTTTCTTGCCTTTGGCATCTTTGCATGCCTGCATCATACAATGAAATGTTGCCAGAGGGAAAACTTCATATTAAAAGCTTCACTGATTTATCTTCCTTTCTCTTGCAATTCACTCTGAACAAAAGCTTTCTGCCTCATATTTCTCAGCATGGATCTCCTTCTAGTCAAAGACAATGAGTGAAAATTTCTCAGCAAACAGACAAGACTTTCCAGAGGTGATACCTTTTCTCTCCATAAAACTAAAATTTTCCTACTGTGCTTGTAATAGTGTATTTAATATTTTAGCTCAGAAAGAACAGGGCCCAGAAATGCAATACAAGCCAATGTGCCACCCCCCCACCCCCTTTCCAGCTGTACCTGAGAGAAGGTGAGTATTGTTTTTTGAGATTTCCAGCACTGGGGATGTTTGAGGTGCTATGCCCTCAGCAGGGTGCCTGATGGGGCTGATGCACCTTGTAAGCCCTGCCAGGAGCAGAGACCAGTGGAGCCTGAGGCCCCCAAGGCTACTTCCTTCCATGGGGCATGAAAGTTTCTGGGATCCACCAGCCCTGTTAGCTGCCAACCCAGCACCTGTGGCAGGAACCCGGCTACTCAAATTACCCCTTTTCTCTTCAAGTGCTCCAAGACCAAACCAAGGGGCTGAGACTGTTGCAAAGTGACAAAATTTGATGCAAGCAGGACTTGCAGACAGGGCTGATGTTCTGTGCTTTTTGTAACCATTGCAAAACTGAGCTTTGTTGAGTGCTGGCGTGCTCTCAGCACAAGCCTTTAGTGGCTGCCTGGGGTTAACTGCTGCTCAGAACTATCTGCTCTTCATGGAACACTGCTGCTGTTTGAAATATATAGCATACGTCTAAGTGGTTTTATACAGGTCAGGTTTTAATTTCACTTTGACACCTTATATAGTAGCAGACTACTCTGTTAGCTACTTTTTAACTACTCATTTTAAATTTAAAGCTTTATGGAAAAGGGAGTAGTCGGTAGTATGGAGAAAAGGAAAGAACTTTCTTCTCTTTATCATTTTATTAAATGTTCAGAAAACTAAGTTTGTGTGTTGTTTCAACTTTTCAGGACTCCATCTGGAGTCTACAGCCTGTGTGACAGACTAAAGTTTCCTGGCTCATCTGCTGCCAAATGAGAGGGTGTGCGCTTGCACCAACATACACACCTTAGGCTGTGCAGCTGTAATAGATGTATGCAGTGTAAAGCCTTTCCCTCTCGTTAAAATCTAGTCTTTCCTGGAGTAAACTGGTGGGCAGTCATGGAAAAGTGGTGAAATTAGGCTGCTGTCACGAAGCAACTATGTTCCTCATGCTCAGAGGAGGGCCAGAGAACTGATCAGAGGGATGGAATACCTCTCCTGTGAGGAAAGGCTGACAGAGTTGGTATTGTTCAGCCTGGAGAAGAAAAAGTTCCAGAGGCATCTTATTGCATCCTTTCAACAATTAAAGAGGGTTTACAAGAAATATGAGGGCAGAGTTTTTAATTATGTTTGTAGCAATAAGATGAGGGGTATTGCTTTGAAACTATAAGAGTTTACTCTTAGATTAAGTATAAGGAAGAATTTTTTTTATGGTGAAGTAGGTGAAACACTGGAACAGGTTGCCCAAAGAGCCTGGAAACATTCAAGGCCAGGTTAGATCTGGTTCTGAGCAACCTGATCCTGTTGAAGATGTACCTGCTTATTGCAAGGGGTTGGACTGGATGACCTTTAAACCTTCCCCAAACCATTCTCTGATTCTAGAGCAGGAAGGTGAGTTTTATATACTATCCCTCTGCCATTTGTTTGCATGCAAGGAGAAAATGTAGGATGAGTTTGTTCTGGTGCTGTCTGGAGAGGACAGCCATGCTTGTGATGCACCTAAGGTGACATATGTCCCTGAGAAGCGAGAGTGACTGAGAGTTTAGGATGTTATTCTTGGACTAGTGTTGTCGTGTTTGTCAACTTGTCCTCAGTGTGCACATTTGCATAAGGGAATGGGAAGGAGGCAAGCCGACTTAGTAACACAGAGCAGAGACAATGACACATGCATACATTTATTTGGCATTTACATCGTGTGTTCATGATGCAAATGTATGTGGCCTAAGACTGAAAAGAAATTCTGGCCTCGGAGTCAGGATAAAAGAGGCAAAACCGGCTTTGGTGCAATGAAAAAAGTATTCATTTACTTCTGCATCTCCTCTCCTCGCTTCCACCAACCAGTCTCAGTAGCTGTGCAGAATTATTGCTGCGGCAGTTAGGTTTTGAGGTGGGTGGGAATTTTCTAGTGAATACTGTTCTCCTCAGAAAATACCACTTCACTGAATTCAAAGCTTCTTATGAAAGTGCTGGTGCAATATTGTGGAAATGTGCTTTACCAGCAGAGGAATTTTCTCAGCACCAGGACCAAGCACTGCAATTAGAAGAAAGCTCCACTTCCAGAATAGCCTGTATAGGTTAAGGGCCTTTTTTTACTTCTTGAGAGCTGGAGCTCAAAATATGGGGACTTCTCCTGGGCTAAGAGCTCTGACCTGCCTTGGAGGTGGCCTCCTGTTCAGATGAAGCTCAGAATAGGAGAAGCTTTGAAACCTCAACTTCAAAGGAGTGAGAAAAGGTGTTTCACACTGCTGTATTCTCCTGTCTGTGAACTGCCTCTCAGTGCATGGCTTTGGTGAGGCACCTTCAATTAGGTATGGAAACAGCCTTTGGTTTAGCATGAACTTGGCAGGTCTCATTATGTCAGAAGTCAATCTCTCGTGTGTTACCTCATGACTGTGCTCGTGAGCAGGTCTTCAGCCAGGCAATATGTTTAAATTGGTGTTGAATCAGGATCACAGTGGATCAATGGCCTCTGTCAAAACCCAGTAGCCCTCCTCGATAGACTGAATTTGTTTGCCAACACTGAGGTGCTGGAGTGTAGTTTTGGATCAATGCAGATCAGTGCACGTTAGGCAGTCAGGAACAGCACACCAGGACAGTTGAACTGAGTCATGTGGTATCCTTCCATTTTTGCAAATCTGGTGGGAATGTTTCTCCATTCCTGGTGGAAGTGTTTCTCCATCCTGGCTAATGCAGTTTCCTCTGTGTTCATGGGGAAGTGAGTCTGTAGAATAAGCTCAGTTTCCTGCCTAGGAAATGCTCAGCAGTGTCCAGGCACTCTTTTCAGAATATGTCCTGGGACCTTGTGACAGAGCAGACTCAGCCAAGAACTAGTTAATGTTTGATCTAAGGCAAATTCCATTTACAGGTGACTCAACAGGGCAGGAAGTGATATCTGTAGGTATCAAGTATCTACAGCCAAATGCACACAGTGCAGTGGTATGGAATTTCGTAGTCGCACAAGAATTATGTTGGGGAACTTGGCAACTCAGCAGGGTTTTGGACTGAACAATCATCTGCAAGTAGGGATAAATGTCCAAAATAGCAGCCCTTGTGCTTCTAGATCACCTGGCACTGATAAGTCTTCCTTCCCTAAAATGATCTAATTGATTTCCATAGAGGCCTGATGTGAAATCTTTAAAAACGGTCTCATAATCATGTGCTGGCAGATATGTAAAGCAATGTCTGTTCAGAGAGAGAGAACTGTAAAAGGGAGAGCAATTGAAAGTGTCAGTCTCTTACCAGTGACAGACATTGTGAACAAGCAGCTCGGCCCTTCCAGGCAAGAAAGCAGGGCTTAAATTAGACAATAATTTGGGATTTCAATGACCTACTATGCCATTTGATCCCTTTTGGTACCTGAGTGTTCCCTAACCTGTGTTTCTCCTCTCCTTTCTGACTGATGGATGGGGATGTTGGATTTGTTTGGATGCACGCTAAAAAAGGAGACAGAGGAACTACAGCTGAAGAAAGACTAAGTTTTAACTGGATTCTCGTGGATTTAAGAAGTGAATTTCAGACTGGTCAGCCTACTGCCAGAAAGTTGTGAGTCTGATGCAAATGAATTTCATAGCTTCTGTTGACACTCTCCCAGCTACATTCTTCCAGAAGTGTGCTAAGGGAGTTTGCAGTTGCTCTCAGCAAAGCTATTCCTGAGTTTATCCTGCTGTTCTCTGAGTGTAGAAACACAGGGTTTCTGAGTGTCCCCTAGCCATCAGCATGACACCAACAAGAACATAGGGAAAGTTGCTTTCTCAGTGACGTGTGCTGTCTCAAATGCTGCTTCAATGGAAGACATCACTCTCTCCACATTGAGTATTTTTGTAATTGTGCAGGGAGAGCTTGGCTGCCACAACTGCATCTAAGGCAGACAGAAAGGAGTGGGGGAGTGGGAGAGAGTGGAGAAGGACATGCTGCATCCATCCCTTCCTTGGGTCCTCAGGAGACAGAGGTGATACAGGGGTGGCTTCAGCTGAGGTGCAGGGTTCAAACTTGCCATGGTCTGAGTTCTCTTCTCTGTCTCCCAAGAGTGCCAGTGCAGTGAGCTATTCTTCATCCTGCTACCTCACCCAGGCGCTCCAGCAGGCACAGGTTGGTGTGGATTACATCTGATGTGAGGGTGGGATAGAACTGAATGCAATCTGTGACGGGAATTTGCCAACAAGGCAGCAATTATAGATATGGGATTATATGTGTGATGGACCATTGCCACTTCTGTAATGTTTCTAGAGGGAATGACAGGAGCCATTTTAGGATGAGGCTGCTACTCCCTGCTCTCTGTCAGGGATCCTTCCTTAGCTGTACAAGAAGATTAAGAAGTCCAGAAGTAGACAGCTGTAATCTGTGCATTACCCCTGGTTCCTGCTGAGACAAAACAGTGAGAAAAGCAGCTTCCCTCAGTGGTGCCAAGCAGTAGGACAGAGGCAGTGGGCAGAAACTGAGGTACAGAAGTTTCACCTGAACACGAGTAAGAATGTCTTTACTTTTTGAGTGACTGAGCACTAGAACAGATTGCCCAGGGAAGTTGAGGAGTCTCTTTCTCTGGAGACACTCAAAAGCCATCTGGACAGAATCCTGAGTAATGTGCTGTAGGGAGTCGTGCTTGACCAGGCAGGTTGGACTAGATGAGTTCCAGTGGTGCCTTCCAGCCTTAACCATTCTGTGACTGTGATATTTGGTCCAGGTCCTGGTCTGATATCCCATTACAGTGCTAACACCGCTATTGTGCCTCTTCAGGGAGCCAAACTTTTTTATTTAATGAGAGTTTCTTAAGGATGGGGCAAGTGATATATTAGGATAGGCTGCTTTTTTTCAATGGATATTCAGAGAGCATCATCTGGGAGAGCTTCCAGCTCATTCTAGCTTTTGTTTCCTTAATAGAAGTCAGTATGGATCAGAGCCATAAGGTATTTCTAGTATGCAGATTGCCAGAGATCTAAGATTAATATATGGACCTTCTTGTCCCAAGAGATCAGTGAACCTATGGATAGCTTTCTTCAGAAAAGCCTATCTATCTGCCTTTGCATGATAGCTTTCTCTCCCAAATAGGCAAATATAGGCTTTCTAAGTTAGCAAGGACATGACAGTTTGGACTAGCTAAGCCAGATTTGGATGCTGCCGAGATGAAAAAGTGGGATTTTTTTTTTTCAGAGTTTCCTCTGGCAGAGAAAAGTTTCACTAGCATTCTTGGTCAAAGCCTGTCTGAATCTGTTTCCTAGCAGAAAACGTGCTCATCCTTCCTCCCACTTCTGTCACAGTCTCTTCCAGAGGATGGTGGTGGTGGGAAGGAGCAATTGCATTGGTTTTGAGGACTCAGTTTGCTGTGAGCACCCCAGCCCGCACTCCATGCTGTCTGGAAAGAATGACGTGAGGAAATAGAATCTCAGAGCCTGGGGAGAAGCTTTGCAGACCACCTGGCTTTCAAATTCCTGGCACTGCTTATACTTGTCTCTGTAGGAAATCCATGTTCTAAGTCAAGCTCAGGTCACATGAGAAAATGAATTTGGCAGGAATATTATGATTCCCTACTGATCTGCCAACAAATCCACCCCAAGCATCTTGCTCCATGGCTCTACACCTAGAATAGAGCAGCACAACTGACAGCCCAGTGTAGAAAAGAGGTACTTATAGAAGTGCCTGGAGGTGGCTTGTGCAGGCTCTCCCATGATCCAATGCTGCTGCAAGCTGACTTCCCCTAGCACTGCATTCTCCTTTTACAGAAAAATAAAAGGCAAGGGCTGAGGAAGAGCTTAAAAGCAAAGAGAATTAATGTGTCAGGAAAAAAGACATTCCTTTGTCTTACTGTTCTATGTTCCTACTGTTCTATGTTCCTACTGTCCTAGGAAGACCTCAATTCTCCTGGGTGCTATTTAGACACTCAAAAAGTGTACAGATGTAGGGACAATTCATACTTTTGTGCCCACCTGACCTCCTCTGACATCATTAATAGCAACTGGTGAGATGTTGCTGTTGCATTTAAGTACTGTCTTGTGCATTGTTTTTCCCAGAATATCTCAGCTTCAGAGCAAGGTGCATAAAGAAAATTAAATTCAAAATGACTTTGGCACAATTATAGTAGAAATAAGCAGCTATTGAGTTTAATGCAGATGCCATGATGGGAAATATAATCTCATTTCCTCTTCTTTTTTTGTCTTTTGTATTAGGTGCTCTATTATCAACTTTATAAGGGATGTTCAAAAATTTTATTGCATTGAGCATATTTGGGAATTGGGATATCTCTTTATTACAGAAGGCAGAGATTTTTGAGACGGGCTGTCAACAACTTGCAGTGCTTTGACATCCCTTCAAGGTGACTGGATGATGTGCTTTGTGCCCCTGGGGGCAGTATAACTGGAAACACTGGATTGTCTCTTCAGGCCGCAAATTTTTGAAAATTAGAGGCCTGAAATTAGATATGTAAGTCAGTACCTCTGTATGCATAAGCACAAACATAACAAGGGAAGGACCTGATTTTCAGAGTTGTTGCTGTAAGGTCTAACTGTGGGCACTCAAGGCTGAAACTGTGAACTGAGGTGTTTCCTAGAGGAACTGAGTAACCACACTTGAATAATTTTCCTTTAGGTTCGTAAATGTGACTATGTATATGTTTATATGCCTATTGATTTCTGTATCTTACACAAATGTAAGGCATACATATATTTACTTATAGAAGACATGTCTGTATAAGCAAATAAGTATACAAACAACTAAACATATTCTTTATATACAGTTATATTTAAATTACCCTCGTTCTGCTAGGAGACAATCAGAAATATCTAATTATTCACCAGAGTGAAGAACAACCTGAAGAAAGATCTTTTAAAATCCAGGAGTGAGAAAAGCAACTGAGACTGATGGCATAGGTCCGTCCCTCCCCTGGTAATCATGGAAATAGCGTGGGTACAGCTGTAATCACTGCAGCACTGTGGGTGCAACAGCATTTTGCTTTCCTTCAGATTGTCTTATCCAGTGCTCTCCTCTCTTTAGGGGGATAGGTAAAGGTGACAAGCAGGAGCCTGAGAGCAGTCTGTGAAGTGGCTGAGGTCTGGATTCTAGAAGCTGAATTCCCATCTGTTGTCCTTATGTGTCTTGGGGTTATGTCTGCTCTGTGACTCCCAGGGGATCGAAGCTGCTCTGGTTAGTTATTGGGAAAGGCTTCTGCTCCCACTTTGCACTGACCAAATATGTGAGCAGCAGGAGAAAGCAGCAAATAGGCTGAAGGAGCCAAGTTATTTCAAAGGCAGTCTTTGGTGAAAGGGCACCTGCCTGAGGCTGAACGAGGCATTCTCCTCCTTCCCTATGCAGGTGGGGGGAGGTGGATGCCAGCAGTGCCCCAAAGGGCGTTTGTACACTGGGAATTGTTTTCAAGGTGAAAACATCGATTTGCCAGTGCCCTCAAAAATTGAAGAGGCTAAGGGAGGGAATTAAGCCTTGTACTGTGCTCAGACGGGTGCTCTGGATGCCTGGTGGCCTGTTAAGGAGTCGATTAAACCATGTAGTTAGAGCTGAGATACACACAGTTGTCAGCAATGGAAAGGACAGGATGTAAAAGACTTGCATGCCAGGGGGGAAGGAAGCAGATCGAAAGTTTTCCCTTAACACTTTTTCTGGATATGTCTTGCTGCCATTGAAGCTTTCTCTAGCAATTTTGAATTTTGCCAGGAGGGGCTGTGGGCCCTCCCTGCTGGGAGGGTTGGAAGAGGCGAGCGGAGGGATGGCCAGGTCCGCCTGGAGATGTCCGGGGTGCTTCCACGCATCTATTTCCCGGAGAGCCACCTGATGGTGCTGTTTGTTCAAGTTCCCGGCCGCCGAGGCCCCTCCGAGCCTGCAGAGCTGTGTGTGGACCTGCATGTAGATCTGCCTTATCACAGGGCGTTTAATTAATAAATAAATGATAAAAACCAGGGCTGCATCGCCCACCTGGCTCTGGCGGTGGGAGCTCACCTCTCTGTGAGGCCCTGGGGCAACAACAGATAGGTTTTTAAGCTCAGTTTCAGGAAAGTACCTTGGAAAAGGTCTGGGGGAGGCCAAGCCTGGGTGTCTCTGCGTTTTGCAGAGGCTGACGATGGCTTGCTAGGTTTTCCTAATTTATTTTGCATTCTCCTCACAGTTTCCATTGTGGAGCTTTCCCGTACAAGGATTAACCATCACAAGCGGTGCAGTGCAGCTCTGGCAACCTCCCTGGAAAACACGCATCCTGAATAATGATGAGTGCTGAAAGCAGGACAGAAAATCCACTCTTCTGCTCCTTAAATCAGCACTGGCTAGCAGCACCCCAGACAAAGAGCAGTGCTGGGTGACACCCCCATTCCCACAGCCTGCCCCCCTTGCAAACCTGGCTTGCTCTCTACAGGGGCTCCCAGCAAAGCATGCAGGCAAGGCAAGAAATGCTAACTGTGGGGATGCTCCTGCACAGCATCACGTATCTACTGGGGGGTGCACGCTCCCCAGTTCTTCTGGAGGGTATAGGGTTGTGTTTTCCATTTTAGGGACCAAGACCTGCAGTTAAGGACTAGCAGAGCTTGAGGTGATGAACAATCAGGGCCAGCATGTGGGGAGAACAAGCAGCTCAACCTCCTGCCTTGCCTGGCTCACTTTCTACATGTGACAGAGGGCAGGAAGTAATACTTAGCCCAGGTTGCCCTACTCACTTCTGCCACAGGCAGCACCACCAGTGGGTCCTGCTGAAGTGAACAGGCTGGCTTCTCATTTGTTTCTCGCTGTCAGGATGATTAGTCCAACTAGATTTCTTTCTGTTTGTGTTTGCTGCTTGTTTGTACTGACAAAACACATGCGTAGTTTGTAGTTCCCTCATTTCAGCTGGTTGCTGTTCCATTTTAATGCGAGGCACTTCGTCGGAGGTCATTTACTCAGTATGTTGCTGGGCCATTTACAAATATGAACTGATGAATATTTCATCATTGTTCACCAGGAATTCTGTTGAAGTGTAGAGCTTCATGGCAGTGAATCAGGATGTGATGCACTCGACCTGAAACCGTTTCTTTGCAGCATCTCTCATCAGGCATGCTAACTGCTGACGTTGAAAGAGGGAGGAATACATATATATATTAATACAATACTTTTTATCTCACCTTGATTCTACTTAAATATCTGTAGAATCAGTGTTGCTTGGGGAAGGGGCTCTTTTGATGAAATAGCAAGAGCAGTCATCTATTTCCATTCATTGTAAGTGCAATTCCCAGTCTTCCTTTCCTTCCCGCAGTGCCACACCTCCGGGAGGGAGGCTCTGCTGGAATCAGAGACTCCCTCTTTAGAATAAGCACTTGCAGCAGAGGAGGTGGTGAGACCAATTTATCTTGCTGCAAAACATTCTAATGGAAGCAGGGCACGGTGTGCAGGGGACATATGCCCGTGTTAACGCCTGCTTGGGACTGCAAAGAGCCTGGAGCAATCGTTCTGCAGAGGGAGACCCAAGCTATTTGTCTCAGAGTCCAGTGATGATTCAGGCACCAGCATCATTAGGTATTTTATTGCTGAACCAACTGAAAAAATCAGAGGCTGGGATAGAGTATCAAGGTTGACAGCAGGGTCTGTAAAGGTAGTTTACCCTGCAGCTGAGAGGGAGGATGTTGCTCTGTTGATGGTGGAGTGGCAGCAGAATGTCCCAGCTGCATGATGCAGGTGTGCTGGTGGCAGTGCCTCCCTCCTCACCTGCTGACTGAGGAAAAGCCAGTGGGAAGGTGTCCTCTGTAATGGTGGTGTTTACACCAGTGTAAAACAGTATTGCACTCCTGGATTTTCTGGACTGTGTGGCTTTCATGGTGACTGAAGTCTCACACTGATAACTAGGGCTGTGGAGCACTGTGTTTCACTAGTGAGAAAATAATCCAACCAACAAGGACCTGTAACCATCCATGCTTCTTCAGCCCTCTCCTTTGGTGCTCTTGGTGGCAACTCTGGGAGCCTGAAGGAACACAGGTTACTGTGACTGTGTCAGATACAGCAGAGGGAAAGGAGGCCATGTGTACCTGAAAGCTGTCTCCATCCTGGTACACTCAGAAACTGCTCTCTGGTGCCCAGACCCCAGGGATGCGCTGCAGGATGTGTCTGCTCTTTATTTAATGCTGGATGGTTTTTTGCTGCTTCTGAGCTACAGTGAAGGAGAGAAGTTGTGAATAGACAAAATTTGGTAGCTGTGTGGGAAGTAGGGGGTCATCTTGACATATGCAGAGAAGAAAAGTTGGTAGTTTGGAACCAGGCTCCACAACTCTTCTGAGTGAAAAATGAGATAGACTCCTCATCTTTTCACTCTTTCATCTCAGCTTGTCTATCTTAATATGTCAATATTGATGTTAATATGTCAATAGTGCAGTTTGCCTGGCACAGCGTGTGCATATGCAACAGGCCATCCAATGCTGCACTGCAGCAGCCAGGTCCTGCAAACCTCATTGCCCTGCTTTGTGTGAAGCCCTTGCCATACACTGTGCAGAGGTGGGAAGTTTTTGAGACTGGGCGAGTTTTGTGCTGGTGCCACTGTCTAGACTGCTATTCAAAGAGTGCAAATAAACTATATAAACTAGCGATATAAACTAGCCCACAGCACCAAACTACCTGAAACTAGCTTTAATTTTAATGATGTGTAGGGTTTTTTGTTTAGGGTTTGGGGTTTTTTTTGGGTTGTTTTCTTTTTAAGATTTTGTGAAGTCTATAGAGACTGGAAGTCTGCACAGCATGGACAGCCCACCACTGTGCTATTCATATCTTCTTGTGTGTGTATAGATGTACAGTATGCTTTCTATTATTGCATGTTTTGACTTAGTTTCTGGAAGAACCCCCAGAGAGGTCTGGTTCTCCTAGGTACAATGTCATAGCTGTCCTTTGGTTCCTGGGGCTAGCTTCCCCTCAAACGGGCCCAAACCCAGCGAAGACATTTGCTGAAAAAATATGGTTAGGTGGGATGTACTTTTTGTGACCACAAACTTTAATCACCATTCTGGCAGACACTTCACTAATATGTCTGGGAAAATAAATATTTTTGACTCCTTTAAACCCCTCTGTTCCTCATCTCTACTTTTTATGAGTATGTTTTGGAAGGTTTTTGTTTGTGTTTTATTGTCTTTGAGCTTGACTTACATCTTCATGTTTTTTCAGGCTCACACCCTACAATACAAAGTGCTCAGTGAAAGCCAGCTTGTAAAAGGAGGATAATGTCTGGAAGTTAGATGTATGGGAACTTGATGCCAATATTCATGATATGCAATGAAAGCAGGCAGTGTGGAAAAGAATGTGAGGGTGTCCTAGACGCCATCATAGTCTTTACCGGGCTTCCTGGGAGATTTTTAAAAAATATACTTGGATTTTTAATTTGACAAAATGTAATGACAGAATGAAATTGATTCTGTAGTCAGTTTTTCCAAAACAGCTCAATTAACCTGTCGATCTTTAAAATACAATTAATAACTTTTTGTAGAGTGAGACTTCTTTTCTGTGGGGGTGCAGGCATATGTGGGTGGTTACTGAGCATACATGGTACTCTAATCTCTTCTCACTGTCTCTCTTCCATTCTCTATTTTTGATGCAAACAGATATTATGGGCCAGAATTTGCCACTTCTGTCAATCCAGAAATAAACAAGACTAGTCATAGGGCAAAACATGATTTGCTACAAATGCAAGTGACAGAAATTGTACCTGAATGGTCATTTTTAGTAACACTTGGTTAGTTTTCAAAGTGGAGAGCAAATTAATGAACCTGTATTAGGATCTAGGAGAACAAAGAAGAATGATTGCCATTCTACAGCAACTTGGTGAAGGGAGGGCAATTACAATGGAAATTGCTATTTAAGGCAGTGTCTAAATTTTGGTTCAGGGTAGGTTTTCTCAGCAGCATAGCTGACATTTCCCAGTATTTCACACTATGATTTTACAGTACTTCAGCCATGAGTTAAGTAAGTTCAGACTTTGCATGAAAGAGTAAATATAGCAGATTTCACTTTTTTACTTAAAAAGTAGATGCTGCACCTCTCTGTGTCACCCATTAGTCACTTTTGTCACCAGACATGGTTACTGTATGTTCTACCAGCTGATGTCTTTGCTTGTCCATCTCTTAAGGAAGCTTGGACTGTGAGAACCATCAAATGTGGTTTAGATTTCAGTGTAGCAGAGGAAGGACAAGAGGCAGCAGGCACAAGTCGCAGCGTGAGAAATTACAGCTGGATGTCAGGAAGAAAATTTTCACAGGCAAGGTGGCCAAACACTGGAAGAAGTTGTTCAGAAACACTGTGATATCTCATCTTTGGAAGAAGGACTAGATGACCTCCAGAGATTCTTTTGTGCTTGTTATTCTGTGGTTCCGTGATTTTGAGCAAGAGTTTGAGCAAGTGTCTTACACAATCCGTATTGTTTCTGTAATGCACCAGACAGACACCCAAGTGTCTTTGTACATCTTTCAGAAATAAAACTCCCTCAACACTCTCCATACTGTGATCAATTTTCCACAAATTTGCAGACTGCCACCCCTCACCCCATGCACAATGAACTTCGGTTTTGCCTTTATCTTCCTGTATTTGAAAACGGCTTTTAGACCCATCTGCAGCTGAAAACATCTGCTTTAATGAAAAAACTGAAATGTACATGAAAACACACCAAAAAATTAGGCTTACTTCAACCCAGTGCTTTCCAGGTATCTCCTTGTGCTCCTCAACAGATTCCCATGGAAAGCTTCTTCCTCTGGCAAGTGTTGCCAAGGGGAATTTGTCAGAGAGGGTTCTTCTCTTTTCACCAGTTGATGTCATTGATGAGCTCTCTCCTCTTTTTCCGCCCTTAAAGTTTCAGGCCACCAGGCCTAAACAGACAGCAAATAAGCACTATATCAACATTCAAAATGAAACAGAGAAATTGGGTTAGGTCCCAAGAGGTTGAAATCAGAATCAATGCTTTGGATCAGCCAGATGCTGTTTAGTCCATACCAGAAATTCTGGTAAGACACAGGCAAACAGGAAGTTTATCTTTAAGTTACGTACTGAAAAAAAATTTCACCTCTTACTCTATGTGAGAAAAAAAGTGCAGAAGACTGTTTATCCACAAGTTTTCTACGTTTTTCCAGGATTACAGAACAATTCAGGTTGGAATTGATCTTGGAAAATCTGTAGTCCCACCTCTTGCTGAAAGTAGGCTAGGCAGTGAGGTTAGACCATGTTACTCAGGATTTTACTCAGTCAGGTCCTTAAATCCTCAAGGACAAAAACTTCACAACCCCCTTGGGCTATGACTCTTCCAAAGAGGTCAGTTGTTCCAAATTTTCTGGAAAAACATCGGTAAGCTGAAGCCCTAGTTCAAAGGAGTGTGTTGCCTTGTCAGCAGAGAACAATCTGACTGTGGCCTGAATAAGTCATTAAAATGTCCTCCAGCCTTCCTTTAGTAAAGTGGATCTGGTAGCACTGGAGGTGCCAGAAAGACTGTACCCTAGTTCAAGTTGCAGCTGAGCTTCAATGCCATCACTAGTGCTGGCACCCTCCTTGCCTTCAGCCCTGGAGCTCATCCAGCTCTGGACAAAGTCACACTGGCCTTAAAATCCAGTGCTGAACTCTGGAAGAAACATGGGTGTTTTTGTTAATTTGGTGTGAATGAGAAAAACAATTGCTGAAGGGTGCTCCTTTATTAGTTGTCAGTGAAGACAGTTCAGGATTTCTGATTGAGATCTGATGCAAAGATATGTTAATTTTGAGTCTTCTTTGGAGAAGCCGCTACAACCTGGGTAAATGGCAGCATGTGCCAGCTGAGCAGAAAGATGGCACAGGTTACTGAGTAAGACCTAGGAATTCCTGGTTGAGAGATTATGGCCAGAACTCTGTGGGAAGAAAGACAACTGTAAGGTGTAGGATCAGCAAAGTTCCTGAGAACTTGCAAAGTCCCTTCTGCCAAATGTTGTGGTCTCAATATTTGGGCCACTTTCATGAGTTTTCATGAGTGATCTATGATGGGTAAGATGGAAAAGTTTTTTGCTTCATTGTCCCTGTTTCCTTTTCCATGGACTTGAACTTGATGAAGCACCTTTTCTGGGTCAGTTTCAACAGGGCAGATGAATTTCTGGCATTTATCTTGATACCCAATGCCAGGAAAAAAAATAAATCAATATTTAATAATTCCTTCTTAATACAGTCTTCCCGTGTCCCTGCTCAGAATATCCAAGGTCACCAAGAGCTACACAAAGGCATGGGAGCATTAAAAGCTGTGCTCGGAATGCTATCACATGCTGTCTGTTGTTAGGTTCATAGGTTGCTTTCAAGGACTTCCCGTGGCACTGTGTAATAGTAATCTTAACCTGGCATACTCAAATGGCTTCTTTGTTAACCAAACAAGGACAAGAAACAGCTTGTTTGAAGTGATGCATGTTTCCTTTTGATAATGATACCCTCCATCAGCCTATTAATAGTAGAAGCAGTGCTTAATTAACAGCTTTCCTATGGTCCCTTGTCCCCCTCTGGTCTGGCTCAGAGCTCATGGTGGCTTTCTCACATTTGTGCATTGCCAGAGAGCCCTCTCTCTTTGTCCTTCTAGAGAAGGATGGCAAGCTATGGCTTGTATTTTGGAATCTTTACAGAGAGAAACATGTAAGACAGTGCCTGACATGCTGAGCTTATTTCACTCAAAGGGAGTGAAGGAGTAAAAGTCATCTGAAGTGTGCAAGTGACACAAGCTTCAAACTTAAGGAGATTAGGGTACCCAGAAGCCCAAATTTCCCTGATAGTTAATTAAATCTAGACTTCCAGATTTTTTTCAGGATGCTGTACCCAAATACACACATTTCCTTCACACTTTAGTCACAGGACAATTCAGATAAGTTGAGACTTGTTTTCCACAAGGCACAGAGTGCTTTTCAGCAGTCTTTTAATTTTGTAGTGTATACTAGACATTGTGTTTATTTTTTTTTCCTGCTTTTCCCCTTTCAAACTGTGCTGCTGTATATCCTTTACAGCTCAGCATGTTGTTTGGTGTAGGGACTGAATCCTTAAGAGAGGAACCCATCTGCAGTCCTTGGGTAGCTCCCTGTAGGATTCATGCAACTTAGTGCATACACAGTCATATTTTACCTCCTGTTCTAATCAACTTTCCTGCTTTTTCCTTTCTGTGTTGTGCTTCAAGTTTCAGGGATATTTGCTATTTGCATCTGTGCTGGCCCTACTTTTAACCAAAAAAGCAATAGAAAATTAGGTTGTCTTTTGCAGCTGATCTGCTAGCAAAGCTGTGCTTGATAATGAACAGGTAAACCCTCTAATTCTCCTGAGGGACCATAGGCCTCCATCAATGGTGTCACGTGCCGAGAGCTGTATTTTAGAACCAGCAGTGTCCATGACGAGCAGCTTTTTCCATGTTGCCACTACAAGTAACAATTGAAGAAGTTTGGAGACCTCGTCTTTGCCTATAAATACTCCAAATGAATCTCTCTTGGTCTCTTGTAAGGTCTTGTAACTTAAACTATGTGGTAAAATCCAACCACTGAGGATTTATGAAGCTTGGGTAATGACAATTTATTGACCTCTGTGTTCTTGCTCATTTACAAAGAGAGTCAGCTGAAGGAAAGGCATTCATACTTTATTACTCTTCCTTGAACAATGACATTTTTATTCCTCAAGAATAGTTTTTCTTTTTAATTTAGAGGCAAAACACAATTCCCCTTAATTTGACACATAACAGAAGATTGGCCTGAGATGCTTTGAATTCCTTTTCTAATAAATACAAATTTCACTGTCCAATCTTACTTTCTAGTAACTGCAAGATTAAAGTTGAAAAACAGACTATTCGAGAGGAATAAAAGTAATTTCTGAGGTGTTGTTATTGCATTTTTTTTCCTACAATAAAATAGATATTTTTGACTTCTCCTTCACAAATCATCCTAATTTCAGCTGATGCTCTGCTATTACAAATACCTCAACAAAATTACAGAAACTGTTATGACAATATCAGAAATAATTAAACATGGACACTTAAGAGTTTGTGTCCTAAACCATACACTACTGCAAAACTACCAGCTCTGGCAAGAGCAAATGCCAGCAATGCCACTCTGCCACCAAACGTGTATGGGTTTGTTGGCAGTCTCAGGCTTGCTAGAATATCTAGTGGCTGAATTTTGCCTGCTTTCCCTTAATAGAAAGCACTAATTTTGGTCTTTATTCTCTCTCCAGCTGTCAGGTCCCTGAAACTTATAAAAATATAATTATCTGTGATACTCCAGCCCTTCTTTCAAATTTGGTCAAAATTAGCCAAGGAGAAAATTCACTAAAAGGAGCCAGCAGACAGGAATCAGGCCAAAAATACATCAGCCATCGTGTCAGTTGCATGTTCCATGGGTAGCTGCTAATTTAGTACTGCATTTCTCCCAGACCAGCCTGTGGAGATCGCTACTCTGGTGTCCAGTTGTGATTGTTTGGTGCCTGTATCAGTGAAGAGTGACTTGGAAGTGTTTGGGTCTGTCCCCTCCAAGCACCACTTAGTGCTGAGTGTTGCTCCATGATCTCAGAGGGGGCTTGGCAGCCTGAGGATTTTTTGTTCCCTGTGGATTTGGGGGCACACCAGACATCTGTACACAAGGCAGTGGGGCTGATGTGTGGCTAAGAGCTGTAGGTAAAAGCAGCAACGAGGCTGTAACAGCATGGGACTCCTCTCTGTAGAAAGACCTTGGCCCTCAGTGAGTACCAACCTCTGCACAACTTCGTGCTGCTGTGTTGTTATGGGCAGAAAGAGCTTTAACTCTAGATCAGAGTTAAAGCAGTAAGCCTCCCTGTTCCAGTGGCACTTTTGACTGGGCAAGACACACTCCAGCTGTTCTGTTTTGAGCCTGTGTAGAGTAAGGTGTATTTAAGTGTGTGATAGGTGCTGTATCCAAGGTACAAGACCCATTTGTGTGTGGCGCTGTCACCTCAGTAGCACAGTGTCTTCTACAGGCTCTGCTGAAGGGCTGATTTTCACTGAGCAGGGTGGGGGTTACAGGTCTGGGGCCCTACTGCTGCAGAAGACCCATACGCCTGGATTTAACTTTGTGCCTGGGAGCATTTCTGTTGAAATTTGTAGGCATATTCATCTAGGCACATTTAACTACATGGGTTGTCCTGGCTGGGGTCTGTCTGCAAGGTATGTTTAATGGGGTCTGCAAGGGTAGCACAACCACTATTCTACTTGTGTAAAGGAGACAGTAGTGTGACACCTGGCTTTTCAAGGTGCCCTGCATTGCTGATGACTAAAAAAAGTATTTCTCCATCGCACAGTGCAATTTGGTGAAGCAATTTCAGAGACCCCTAAACTACTTAGCTGTAAGTACGGTAAGCAATATAACTGCATTAGCACAGAGCTCAGCTAGGTAAATTAGCATTGTGCAGCATAGACATATCTTAAATTTCTGGTATGGTTTCCTTTCAGTGACTCTTTTTCAAACCACGGCTTGAAAATAAAATATGATTTTTTTTTTCACGCCTCCAAAACACTGTGCTAGGAAAGCTTGCATACATTCTTCTTTTTTATTATCTTACTATCTTCTCTTTTGAAATAAATTCTAACCTGACTACCTCATTTTATTTCATTTTATTTTTTTGCTTTTATTGGTGGCATCCTCTCATTCATCTGAGCCTGGATCCCCTATAACCAAAAGCTGTTTCAGCTGGGGCACAGAAGATATTGCCTCTGTATTATAAAAAGTATCATTTCAGTTCTCTCATGACCTCATGATAGAAGGCTAGACATGATCGGAAAAGGAATAGAGATCTAACATTATTATGTCCCTTCATAAATCTACGCAGTTCTGATCACAGTATCTCAAATAGGATGCAGTAGGACTGGAAAATGCTCAGGAAAGGGCAAGGATGATAGATGTTGTGGCTTATATAGCATGAGAGTAAGTCACATTCTCCAGTCTGTGGAAAAAGTAACAGTGGGGAGACAGTGGAGGGCTGCCATGGATGTCTGCTGTGAACAACATGGAGAAGGTGGGAAAGGAACTACTAAGGGCTGCTACAATGTAAGAATATGTGGTGAAATTCCCTGAGGGAACAGGTTTGATGATCTTCAAGGAAGAAGTCTCCTCTCAGTGATTGATAAGTAGCGGAACTCACTGCCACAGTGTATGGGCGAATCCAAATATTTAAAAGGAATTAAAATAAGGACGTGGATTACTTTGATGGTTCATCAATGATTAAGGGAAATCAGGAAGGTAAAGGTGGGTTATTCCTCTCAAAGCAAGAATAACAGAATACTATCTTTTGTGATTCTAGGAGTGATTGTGGCATCACTGGATGACCCACTAGGTTATTATAGGTACTAACATGTCTCTACCTGTGACTGCAAGTCTACCATTCTACACAGTGTAAATTCTTTGAAGATCAAGGGAGAAAGACCCAAACCACTACTGGCTGAGGTGTATTTTATCACAAAGGAAGAGTATCATCATAACTCTACCTGTTAGAAAAGACTGAGAGAATGAAAACTCCCATGGTGTGTCAGAGGTTGATGCCTACTCTGACACACTTCCCCTGCATTCTTTAGGTCAGGTGCTTTGGGAATTCCTGAGATTGAAGTTACACAAGTGTTGCTCCACTTAAGTACAGTGGCTATTTTAGAGCCCTGTAAATTGGAAATAAGGGCAGGGGAAAATGAGATACAGCCAAGATGGTAAGAATATATATGAGGCCTCAGTTCTGCAACTATTTAAATATCCTGTATAAGGTTCACTTTCAAGCAACATACTAAGGAGAAGGTGGTTTTACAAGGAGACTTGGTTCAATAGAGAATAAACTTCCTTTAATATTTGCTGAAGTCTTATATAGCTAACTTTTCTTAACGGGTTGTAGCTTTCTGTGGCATTTGTTTAATGTCTGCATGGTGATTTTATTCCTCCTGGCTCCACCATCCCAAGAGTTTGATGAATGAATGGAATGAAATTATGGACCATTGGCATTTTTCCATCCTCCAAAGCGATATGATACAAAAATTTAAGCTTATATGGATTTTGGAGTTGGTTTGATGTTTGGGGGAGTAAATACAAAGTTTCTGGGTTCAGATTACCTCTGCTTATCTGGAGATTCATTCTGGGTCAGCAGGATTACCAGAAACTGGTGTGCAGGCAGAATAACACAGGTCTAAATATGCTGGATCTAGTGTTGGCTAAGATATCATGATTGGTCTCTGATCTTGGTTATGTGAGATAAGTCAAAAATAGTGTTATTTTTGCTAGAAGAGTTTGTTCTGTCTGTGCCTTTATACCTGGCAGAGAGGCAGTAATTCCAAGGCACAAATCGGGAACTCCCACACACAGCCCTTGATTGCTTCTTTGTCAACTCACCGTGCAATTGCCATATGTGAATCTAGCAAGTGACACTTCCTAATCTAAAGCATTATCACCTTCCTAAAAGTACAAGCTTAAATAAACTGCATGATTGGCCAAATTAAATCAATACCGAGTCTAGAAAGTGAAGAAGGATGGACTTCTAATAGGACAAGTGCTCCCTGTTGATACTGGTGGCAAAATGTCACAAAAACCTGTGTTCCTGTGTGCACATGAAATAAAACCTAGTGAATGCAGGGTATACTGAAACTCTGCTACAGTTTTTTTGTTTTCCTCCTCTGCCTGTTCTTCTACGGAGATCATCAACAAATACATCAGGGCAACACAACAGCTACTCACATCTCACCCTTTACTTAGTTTATCTTTTCCAATATTTAAAGACTTATCTTTTTCAAATATTCTGAGCATCCCAGAAATATGCATACAACCCACAGAAGTTGTTTGCAGACAGTAGAGGAAAAAGAAGTGAGGCAATCTGGGAAATATCTGTCTTAGTCTCCTCCATGTTGAAATAAAAAGTGCTTCCTTAGAAAAGATCCAGAGCCAGCACACGCAGGCAGTGCAGGAGTAAGATGGATTTGAGTCTGGATCTCCAAAGCACTGACAGGTAAATTACAAAGGGCAGAATCTTCATTACTGGTGATTTAGGAGGCATGAAGAGACGCAACTTGATTTGTGGATCCCAAGTGGAGTTTTCAAGGCTGACAATTAATAATAGGAAATTGACTTGTAAACTGAATGAATCTGACACAGGGTCAGGAGAGCAAATTACATTTGGAAGCTATAGTGCCATTTTTCTAGTTACTTGTAAGAACAGTGAATAGTGTGGAATTTTGTTTGCAGATACTTTTTGACTTTTCTCCTTCTGTGCTTTTCTTCTGCCATCCCCATTCCAAAAATTCAAGTCTTTCTTTGAGAATTTAAGTATTTAACTACTTAATTTTGTAATTTGAAGTAACAAGACAGCTTGGTGACATTTTACAAGACAAAAGCCCTTGAGTCTACCTCTCATAACTACACAACTGTTAAAATCCCCATATGACTAATCTCTAATTCCCAGCAGTCTACTGAAAATAAAATCATACTTTGAACTGTGCTACTTTAGTATACTAAATAAAGCTCCCACACGACTTCCAGATCAGCTCAGAGTTTGGTTAGCCTAAAACCACGGTGATGTTTATACAGATCACAGACTGTATTAAATAAAACTCTCCCCATGAATGTTTGTGGGAGATTATATTAAGCTCAACAGTCTATGAAATCTCCTTAAAAAATGCAGGGTGCTTGGCCTCCTATGAAATGGTATTTAGGAAAATTAAGTCACAAAAGTGTATCCCTAGTCCTCCACATCTGAAGGACAATTCTGAAAAAGATTCCTTTGCCTATGCTGATTTCCAGCCCCATCCTTTCAAACTTGCATGCAAAGGGCCCTTTGGGAAACAGCTTGCTTGGATACAGATTCCCAGGCCCAGAAGATCTCTCTTACTCATATTCCTTTCCTGCTCACAGGTGATATTAGGGGTTGTATGATATTTGAACTCTTTCACTGTTTCTCCATTAGCTTTCAAAGTAATGGGAAAGTTTTTGAGTTGGAAGCAAATGAAAAGATTGCAAGATTCAAACCTGTGTGTTTATAAAAAAAAGACAGTCTGTGCTTATTGTTAATGCCATCCAATCCCCAGGCTGGCAAGAAGCTACTTCTGGGTTTCCTGGGAGTTCAAATCATTGAAATGTAGCACTACCGCCCAGCACAAGAGCTGTCTTCTGGGAGGGAGAGAAAAGTGGGGCTACTGTATGCCTGTATGTTTTCAGAGGGGCAGGCAGCACCTTGGGTGAAAAGTGTGGCAGGCCTGGGGTCCTCCAGGCCCTTGGATGCAGAGGGGTTTGGGGATGGATCCAGGCTTTCAGACATGGAGGTGTTTGAGGACGAGGTCCTGGCTGAGGGAGGCAGATCAAGCAATAGGAGATCGGTACATGACAAATGACGATTTCACTATATGGCTAGATCTGGAAGTCTGACCCATTCCTTTACCCACCTTTCAAAGAAGGGCAGGGGTACAATGGTGACATATTCTAGATCTGTAATATGTACTGTGTTTTCAAAAATGGCTTGTATCTTTGCTAGCAGATGTGTTTCACTTAAGCTGCAGTTTCAACACTGTAAAAGACTTTGAGTGTTACCAATTACTGTGCTGAGGAAGCTTCCAACATGCAGTCAGATGACACAACATTAGGCCTTGCCTGTTCCTCTTCACTTAGCAAATACTGTGACTTGGAGGATGACCTGTGCCACTGTGGATTTTCATAGTATTTTTATTGTGAAACACACAAAAGGAGATTTCAGAAGTGCTGTGTGATGTACAGTCTGTGTGATTGCCGTCAGCGATTTGTTCCTGGTACCCAATGTGGGAAAGGGAAATGCAAATGAAACATTCGTCTCCTTGGAAAAAAGGCTCTGAACTACTTGAATTGGAGGGACAGACAGAGGCTGCTTTGCAGATCAGAGCTGTCCTCTACTCATGCAGCGGAGAGCAGAATTTGCCTTTGCACTTCTTGACTGTTGGTACAAATTCGCAGTGCCTGCTCACCAGCTGGTGACATGAGGTGGTGACTCCTGCCCCTCCCCAGGTGGGAGACCCTGAATAAAATTAATTGATGACTGTAAACTTGGCACCTTTCAGCAAAGAAACTAAAGCACTGGCTCTAAGTCTGACTCCCCCCTGCTGTGGTCCCTTTGCATCGGGCTGGCACAGAGGGGACACACAGCACTGCCCACTGTGCCACAGCTGCTCCAGCCTGCAGCACCGTGCTGCTTCAGGGTTGTCGGTCCAGCAGCTGTCACAATCTCTGCGTGGATGCAGACTTTTAAAAGGAGCTGTAAAATGTTGGGGATTTTATTTCTGTGACCTGCCCCCACTGTGCAGACCAGAGTTGATGCACAGCACAGAAATGTGGGTAAGATCATGGAAATAAGCACACAGACACAGACAAGAACTTCTGCTTTGTTTCATTATGACAGGCGGTTCATTTCTGATGGCTATGCACATGCCTGCATGCAATAGGCTTCCACCTCCTTCTGGCACAAAAGGCCCCCTGATTTACCCAGGGTAACAGCACAATTTTCATTCCCTCCTCTACTCTGGGATGCTTCTTTTGTTGTAGCATCCCACCTGGTTACAGTGCCCAGCTGGAATCGCATTGTTCTTTGGCAGCTGTCTTGCCACCACTGTTCTGTAGATGAACAAGGCAGGCAGCAGGACAACAGCCTGGTGCCCATTAGACCTGGAAAATAGCACCTCTTGTCCCATCAGATGTAAAATTGTTAGGAATCATTTTTGCCATGACACCATTCTCCCACAGAACAGATCCCACCCTCATGGCAACTGCAGTGAAATGCTGAGAAAATTGAGATGCACTCACAGAAAGAAAGCAAAAACTTGAAGGCTGAAGTGACATAAGCATTTTGATTCTAGTTCTCTGTCTTTTCAGGTTTTTCCTTTGTTTTTGTCACTCACATATTTTTCTGAGACCATTTATGCTGCCAGTGAAAATCTAACTTGATCTTTTTCTTGGAAGTAAATACAGCCTATTTTGAGCAACACTGGTCAAATGTTTCTAGTTAGAAGTGGTAAGGAAAAGGAAAACTTCTTGTTTTATAAAACAAGTTTTGCTGTCCCCTGCCCTTTAGCTTCCTAGCTGCTAAAATGGTTTAGAGCAGGAATAAACGATTTGGCATAAATATATTCTTGGAAGAATACTACCCTGAGGTTTCCCCAGGTCTGAAGTTAGCTTTGTGTAGTAGAGTTTCACTACATGTGCATCTCGTGTGTTTTGTGAGACATCAAGACTTAGGTCTGCGTGTACATTTCTACTTCTTAGACTCAAAGAAGACAATCAACATTTTGTCCCTCACTTAGAGCCTTCTGGCTTCTAGTTTCATTGCAATTGAAATTTAGGAACCGTGTGTATTGTTTATTTACCTCATGCCATTGCTGCAAAAGGTGCAGCTCATCCCCTGCACCTTCATGGGTTGCTCATGCGAAGTCACAGTTCTGCTCTTACCTGCTGTTTTCCCTACTCCTGAGGGCAGGGATCTCTCACCCCACTGCTGCCTCTTGTCCCTCCAAAGAACAAGCACTGCCTTTACCTAGTCCAGACTCTTTGCTCTAGACTGCATACAAAGTTTGTGAAGCTAACAAATAAAAAAATTATGTTGATTATATAGCATGGACTTCTGGAGTCAGGTTATTTCACATGATCTTCATGTGTCTGTTTTTAAAAAGTAAGATTATGATGTTGGTGATCACACAGAAGAGTTTGAGAAGGAAAAATCATCAACATCAAAAATCTGATGACAAATAAATATCCTTAGAATTCATAATTGTTAAAGAACCTGTTTTATTCCTACAGCAGTCTGATGAGAAACAGAGTCATTAATTTTGAATGCTAATAGCTGGGGAGTACTGGTGAGAAGGCTGGGTATGCACTTCAATGAACCATGGCTGAGTTTAGTACTGATAAGAGGATCTCGAAACGTTAAGAAAAGCGGCTGCACATTTGGGTTTTACTGTAGAAAACCCCTGCCATTGCACTGTTGTGAACCTTTTCAAGTAATGAAGTGTGTGGGACATTCTTCGTGGTATCTAGCCAAACATGTAAAATACTGTATGAAAGAGGAAGGTAAAGAAAGATAAAGACTGACAAGTTGTTAGTCTGGTATCGACATTTCCTAGACCAGCTAAAATGTAGGTGGGAGATTTTTTCCTTTTGTTCTGGCCTGTGACTAGGCATATGCCTAAACATGTCTCAGTTTCTAGTACTTTTGAGGATAGGTTTTTAAAATTATTTTTACAGTTCTTACATGCTTTTACCTGATTCTTTGCAAACACATGGGGCCTCAAAGAGATGCAAACTAAATGTAAACCAATTTAAACTAAAGCACCTTCAAGTTCTTTGTGTTTTTCATCATTTTTTCCTTTGAAACAACAACGTGAAATACCACAAGAAAATTCCATCTTGCAAAGTCTGCTTTAACTCATGTGCTGTTTTTTAACTCATTTTGTGAAGAACTACGGCGAAGGATCTGATCACACCAAAGTGTGTTTTCCAGCAATGTTCATGCAAAGGATCCCGAGCAGAGCTGTGTGTGCGCCTGATTTTCTGTGCCAAGATTAAGAGTGTGGAATAGCAGCCACTCCGGAGTAAAAGATTCTTCTTGCATTTTTCCCACATTATCCCACATGACTGAAATGTATAAAGTCATACTTTTGAACATGTTGAGAGCCAATAGATGTTTTAACTGAGAGGTTTGAGGTAAGTGCTATTAGAAGTAGTAACCTACCTGGGTGTGAATACAGGGCTTGAGGTACACAGGTGCACACAAAGCAATTTATCCTACATTTTAGGATACATTTTGTAATATGGATGTAATATGGAGAACACATTCTTCAGATTGATGCACTTAATACCATCTTTATCCTGCTCTCTGGACTGAGGTCTCAGCTATGGGCCTCCAAAATCTTCCAGCATGCAAAGACTAGGTTGAGCATGGAGCGGAGAGATGGAAACTCTGGAGGGGGATTCACTGTAGCAGGTCTGGCAGAATAAAAGCAGGAAAGAAGAAGGTTTTTTGAGATTGGGTGCTCCTAAGGAGTGCTGAGCATTATATACATGTTATCTCCTACCTAAGTTCCCAGGCAGAAGGCTGAGCATGTGGTACTTTTTGCAATCTGTTCCTCTGCTCGAGAATGGTCTTGGCAGAGATGCCATATGCACAGCATTGTATTAAAAGTAGGTTTGATTATTTCCCATGGTAATAGTAGAGCAGTAGATGTGGCAGTGGGTAGACAAACATCAAAATGAGTGCAAATGGAAGCTCATTTCAGTGGTTTTTCACATTCCACTGCTTCTGCTGCTGTAAGAAAGGTGGCTGGGAGATAACACCCACAGTGCAGCAGCCTGACAGCTACATTTCTTCATTAACTTGCACTGCAATAAAGCACAGCCTTTTTGAAACAAAGTTCAAGTAGCCAGAGCCTCTCTGTAGAAATTAATTTCCTCTGGAAGCTAGTTCCACGGAACTCATCACCTACTTCACTGAACATTAGTCAGCCCTGTCGCTGGTGACAGAAGTGCTTGACAGAGCTGCTGGAAAGTGGGTCAGGTGGTGGATAAAACATAGCCTGCTTCCCCGGGCTGCTTTTAGTGTGGACCTCCTGAGACTGTAGTAAATAATAAATACCTGCAGGCCACTGTGGGCACTTTGAGTGCTGCTGCATAGCTCGTCTTTGGTCCGTGAGAGGAGGAAATCATACAGTGGTATAAATCCATGTAGTAGGTATGCAGAAAGAAACTTTTGACTACCCATCTCTGTTTCTGACCTGCTATTGTAATGATTTTTTTCCTGAGTATGGGGAGCCATATACTGTTGGATGATGCAATTTGTCCTCTCATAGGCCTGCTTCCCAGGCTGGAGAGCTTAGGTGTTCATTGGTGTGGTGGTAGCAGCTGTTTGCTGTCAATGCCTCACCAGTGGCACTGGTAAGAGGCGGCCTGGGGCACTGCTCCTGGGCAAACACCTAGCTGTGCCTGGGTACAGGGGGAGATTTTTGGCTGTGAGAGCAGTGTTCACTGACAGAACAGCCATTTCATGTCCCCCCATAGGAAAAGGCTGTGGGCCACAGAGAAGTTAATGTCTTTTAGAAGTCTTTATGAGAAGTGCAAAGCTGTGCTGTGTCAGGCTTTTTAGAAGTCACATCTTTTGAACTAAAAAAGAATGGAGTTTGTGATCTATTTTCATGCTGTATGATGATCTATTCCTTTCTCTTTCTTTTCCCTCTCCCCTTCCCTTTCTCTTTTCTATTCCTCCCTAGAAAGGTTAGTTTTCCTAGTTACTGTTTGACAGCTTGTTATCCAGACCGTAAACACTGAGTTTCAGCACTTCCCATCACTGGAAGAATCAAGGCGCTGAATCATTAAAAAGGCAATACTTTGTGCCAAATGTTTGTTTGTGATTAATGGTAAATAGATTTTTAAAAAGACAAAAAAAAGGATTAAAATATCCTCTTTACTAAAATACTCACCCTGCAATTTTCTTCCACAAAAATCTTTGGACAACTCTATGCATACACATTTCTCTTTTTCTGTCAGAGTACTCCAAAGAATTTTTACCCTTCCTTCGCCAACACTCTGCTTGGATGCCTTCGTAGTGATGGGAGACAACATTTATGTGATTCCACAGGTGAAGTTCCATGTCTCATCTGAGTCTTACAATCAACTTATATCTACTGAGTGGGAGAGATCCTCTTCCTCCCTGTTCTGACTCCTGCTCTTGCTTTCGGCTGTGCAGTCTCATGCTGCGGTCGTAAAACTTTTTACTGAAGCAACTTTGTCTCTTTCTTGGAAGAGACAATATTGCTTTTTTTCTAGATAATCTGCTGTTGGATTTCTGGATTGTATCAGTTCCCAGGAGCTGCCAGAAAGCATCAGAGCTGGTGGTAGATAAGCAAGACAGCATGTTTAGGAGCAACGTAGGAACTGTGGGACTTCCATGTTTCAACAGTGGCAGTGAAATTTTGGATGGGCTCAGTCGTCCTGTGCTGGTTCTCCACCAAGATGGAGTCACTCATCACTTGAGCCACAGTAACTCACCATGTGTGACTCTCAGCCTGCCTCCAGAATGAAAGGCAGATGTGCTTACATAGAAATCCTCTCCTGAATGTTCAGCTGGGATGAATGTTCCCACTGCCTCTCAAGCCACATTTCACCAGAATGGGGGCTGCACTTACAGCAACTACTCTCTGGTAGCTGTGTGCTCCCTCGCTGTGGATTGTATTCCTTCAGGGGATTCTCAGGGTAAAGAGAGGTGTGGATTTTGTCCTTCCAGAAGTTTCTTGACAGTGGTTGGTCCATGGTTATCCTTGAGATGATGCTAATCAGAGGAAAATTTGAAGAGAGCTGCCCACACTGGAAGTGGAAAGTTGCATTAGTGTATGCAAATTAGGACTGAAAGGACTGAAGAGTTATGAAATACAATGCCAGTGGATCAGCTTCCATTACTCTTGCCAGGCTGTCAGCACTTCATCCTCATTGCGTAGCAGTCACATCTGTGTGTCTCCCAGTTCCCTCGGTACAGGCAAGCAAGGAAACTGAGGTATCTCCTGGGAAACAATACCTTTGTTAGGCTTCTCAGGTGGTGCTCACACAATAAAAGCAGAAAGGACTTTAATAGGAAAATAGAGAGGCGCAACAGTCTGAGCAGTGTGAATGTTACATTGTTAGCTGGGCACTCTTGCCTTTAATAGGTCATCTTCTTCCATTAGAGGACTGTTTAAATTTTTAAGTGGTGCACAACCTCATAAGGGCTTTTACTGCGTGGGTTCCATTTTCATATGGGTTTCGAATGTGTGGGAAAAGCTGATGTATTAAGATCTATTTCCAGTCTTCCCATTGGGAACTATTGATAGTAATTTCCTCTTTCTTACATGACTTTTAAGATCCTCAAACCCTGCCCCTGCCCCCCTCGCCTCCTTCCCAAAAGGAAAAAGAAAAAAAAGAGAAATTATTTTCTGGTTGGTTCCCAGTGGGAAATCTTACAGAGGAATACCAGGGTTGAAAACAAGAAGTAGAACATAAATTACAAACAGCTTAGATTCAACTAGACCGACAATCAGGATCCTCAAAATTTATTTTGACATAAGTTTCAAATAAAGTTCTTGTAGGGTAAAGGAAAAAAAGCAGAAGTAAATGATGATTTTTGATCATGATTTGGATTAAGACTCCTTAAATAGTTTTGCTGATGTACAATATCTCTAGCAATATGGCTGGCTTCCAGATGGGAGAGGGGGAATTATATTAATGAATTATGGGTCTGATGAAAGGTCATTCTTCTTCTGTCACATAGACTTCAAATCAGTCACTGTGTCTCCCTTGCTCTTTCTTCTAATTGGAGTGCTGCATAATCCAAAATGTCTTTTCCCTGGTGTTTTGCTGATAAAGAAATTTCTAATTTGCTTTAAAACTTGTTAAAGGTATGAAGAGAAGCTTAGTTGTGTAGAGAAAATGCTCCTCACTTTGAAGATCTCGTTTGAAGGACCAATGGAGAAACGCCCTGCAAGTAAAGATATTTCAGAGAAAAAAACAGGTAAGCACACAAACACAAGAAAGAAAGGTAAGCATCTTGTCTATTGGAGAAATTGCCTTGAAGTGAGAGAAATTATTTCCCCAGAGAAAACTTGGTCCTAGGAGTCAAATTGTCACTAAACAAAAAGCCAAATCAAGAGCAGCAAATTGATTTTGCTTCCAGTGTCTTTCCTCTAATTTTTCCCTAATTAAAAAGAGAAGAAGGATGTGATAAATCCTGCTATTTTTTAGCTCACTGTTGCACTCATCCCTGAAGAACCTCTTCCCTGTATCCATTTTTTTGGTGGGAAGTGGAATGAAAGCCTCTAGGTTAATTTTCAGAGATGAACACTTACATTCAAGTTAATTGGAAAAGCAGTGATTACAAGTAGTGAATATCTACTGCCTATTGTTAGGGAAAGTTGTATGCCCAACATTTATGAGAAAAGGGTCACATACATAAATGTGAGGTGTAAGCACTCAGGTCTGGTTTTGGACTGAGTGATCCAGTCAAGCACGTGGAGAAACTCATGATGGGGAGGGGAAATTAAAAGTTATATATATAAAACGCATTAAGGAGTTCACATTGTTCTACTTGACAAATGTTTGTGTCTTTTGCGATCATCTGTTTCCTCTCCCAATACATGGACATGCAGAGACCACATGTTTCTTCCTGCTTTTTAGTCTTGCACAACTTTCTTTGACCACTCCCAGGCACTCAAAGCACTTTGCACAGTACTTCCCTTTTGGCTTCTCATTTGCCAATATCTGACACCAGCATTTCTCACCCAGTTCCTTCTCTCTGTTGTTCAGTTGTTAAATGAACCTTTCTGCCCTGAGGTTTATTTTTTTCCTGGAGAATGGATGACAGGGGAGCACAAAACACATCCAAGCACTGCTTGTATGTTTGGAGACAAGAAAAGATGGGTGCCAGCACTAGGTGAAAGCTCAGGGTTTGTGCTGTGTAATTTATGTTTAATGCTACAGCAGAATCTGGTTTTTGTGCCTGGCTCTTCAAAAATGTAACTTCTATGACATGTTTTGCAGCTCCTCTTGTGCGTGAGAGTAAAGGACATTTTGACTCACTTGAGATCCCTAGAAATGTTAAAAAAAGAAAGGAAATAAAATAGTACAAGAAAAGGCACTCATGGAACTGCTGAGGTGATATAACCAGGTGTCTTTCCATGTGTATCCTTTATTTTTCCTTCTATGTCATCAAATTTAAACAACCTAATCCTATGAAGGATTAAAGCTGTGATGTCTCCTTGCCATGTTTCTGTGTTCTGGGCTTTTCTCATGAGTTAGCATTTAAGCTCTAATGAGCTTGAAGGTTTAGTGAAAGCACAGGCAGCAACTGTTTACACATGAAATGGTTGAAGGTGGTGCCTTTTCCTTGGTGAAGGGATGTTATTCTTCCTTTCAGCCACAATGAAACCCCTTCAGTCAACCATACGGTCTCTTAAAGCGCCTGGGAAATGGAATGTTTGATTGGGGTTCACTGAGACCTCATTTTCTCTTTCTGTGTGGGGATAAGTAGAGCTGATGCTGGAGGAGAAATGATGCAGACACAGTCCTGTTCATGGGGGCCAGTTCTGCTCTGCAGAGGCAACCTCTGCACCTCTCTGTGGTGGCATGTAGAGCTCAAGGGTTAATTCTTTATGAATGCTGAGGGGCTGGCACATCTGGGGCCTGCTGTTACTCTTGCTATCAAAAAAGGGTGGGTTTTGAGTTCAGTGGGGCAAAAAGCCTGGAGAGAATAGGAGAGTTATACAGAAAATTAGAGGATGATTAGAGATGTAGAGAACATTATGCAGTGACCTACTTTGGGAGAGAGCAGAAGAAACTCGTGCAGATAGAATAATAACCAGGAGTGCTGCCTCCCCATGATGAGAAAAGAGAGTAAGAACAGCATTAAGTGGACAAGCAATTGCACCTGTGTTTTCTGGAGACAGAAAGCAGTTTGCTGCAAGACCTGTTGGCTTGATTTTACCCATGCAAGGAAGCTGGTATCTTCCAGTGACATCAGGGCTGGGAAGCTTTATGTTGTAGCCTTCCTCTTACTACCTGATGGGCTTCATAGTGGTTGCTTAGGTCTGGCATACCTGGCAAAATAAATGTGCAATCTGTGTGTGGAAGATCGGGGGCTTTTTGGCAGCCCTGCCAGACAGTGCATCTGATCTCTGCCCTAGTGGGGTAGAACCAAGAGCCCAGATGCTCCTTGGTTCAGCTGTGCAGGGTGCCTGTGCGTGGAGCAGTCCTGATTCCCCAGGCTTATATCTGCCTGCTGCTTATGTCTGCCTGCTGCCAAAGCCAATGCATCTCGCCAGTGGTTTCCATCTGAGTTGCTTCCAGGTACATCATACCAAGAGGAGAAGAAGTCAGGGAATGTGTGTGTTTGTCTCTTGAAGGTTCACGTCTTCTATAAGCACCTTGGCCTCCATCCAAATCATGCCGAAGTCTATAGCATTCTTTTGAGTCTGTGAAGGTGGACCAGGCTTGTTTATAGTAAAAAAGCCCCAATCCAACAAAGAGCAAAATTCAGAATGAATTTCCCTTGAGCTTTAATACTTACTCCCAGTAAGAATTTCATTCAGTGTATGTCTTCTTACAGCCACGATAACTTGGTCCGTGGTCCCTGCATGGAGCCCCAATCCAGTATTTATTTATTAGGTTCCTACTGTTACTAATACTTTAAAGAAAACATCCAGTGCCTTAACCCATCCTCTGTTTCACACTCTCTTAGGTTTATTCCATTTGAAATTGTCCTGAGTGTGAAAGGTAGTTAGTCATGAGGAGTCTGAACAATTCTCCATAATGAGAGATAGTTGATTACCTCCTTCTCCGTGTGTTACATGTTCACATAGGAGAGTGCTGGAACTGAAATTGTGTCTACCTGCAAGTGCATAGAGCAAACCCTGGTATCAAAGTCTCTGTGATGTTTCCAGGTGGGAAGAAGACTTCTTTCCTTGCTCATGGCCCTTTTAGAAGCAACTTGCAAGAAGTGTCAGTGAGTTCTAACTGTAATGTACTCACATGTCTGCTGTGGAAAGGACTGGCTCCTGAAACTGGCTTTCAAAGGTCTTTCTCACTCTGATCTGACCTTCCTAGTTATTTGCAGGCACAGTTTGACATTTGGATAATTAAGCACATAATTTATGACTGAAAAGGGAGAGTATTTTTTTTTTCACTGGTATCTGACCCAAGATGTGGAGAGGTCACGCTAATAGGAATCCTTATATCTCTTTTCTGACTTCAGTAAACTCACTCTGAATGAGGTTATAAAACTTGTATTGATAAGTCTTGCCTCTGAGAGATATCAGCTATGGATAATATTTACTGGAGTGAAGTGGTACTGCTGTAGTTGGTGTGGTTCAGGATAGTCTCACAGGGGGTCCCTGCTATCCTTCCTTCTACATGAAGAAAGTGCTTGTATTAAATATTCATGTGGGCGGAAATATTTTCTTTGTGGTTGGCACTGTGGTTACACTATAGCAAGATAACCCATGCAGTTCCTGTGAAACCACCCGTCTATCTAAAAGGCACAATATCCGCAGGGGTGAATAATAAGGATGGTCTGAATCTGAAATGGCTTGACAGGCCTTACTTTATTGGTCACGGCATGACCACACAGCTGGGATGGGGAGGGGGGTGGGATCATGTGAAGATGCAATGGGAATACAACAGCACAAGCAAATAATCACTTCTGTTGTCATGAGGAGTCAGGTTTCTGGAGAGAGCTTTCCACTTACAGAAAGCCACCTTTTGCTGCGTTTCTTGTTTTCACATTCTCCGTAAGTTCAACAAGTGTACACATGCAAAGACAAAATCAGACCCTGCTGTTGCATTGTGGAGACAGAGAAAACTTCCATGAATGATGAGCTGCCTTGCACACAACTCACCCCAGCAGCCATGGCTGTGTGTGCACTTACTATTTTGTGCTGGCACAGCGGTCTGTAATTGCTGTGTGGTGCCTGGCTGTGAGTGACAAGGGCAGGACTTTTGTATCTGAGCACCCTCAGTGGGTGCAAGGGGCTGGTAGCTCTTGTCCTGCTGGAGCAGGATGTAGCATGTTTAAAAAGGATGTATCTACATTACACTTGTCCAGAAAAAGCTTTCTTGCTAATGCCAGGGTCTTTTTTGTGTGAGTTGAACCCTCTTTATGTTTATATACAGTTGTACTGCTCCCCCATCGTAGAGGTGTTTCTCTGTTGGTGAAGGAGTGGGTGAGGGACTAGAGGGTGATCCTAAAATGGATATTTGGATCCAAATTTCATGGAACTTTGAAAAAAGTCCCAGTTCCGTATTTAGCTAAAGAGCTTGGGTTGTAGGTGCTCTAATGCTGGCTACAGGACAGATCCACAAAACCAACTGGGCTGTGTGACAGTAGCTAATGCCTAACAGAGAGGCCTCTCAGACTGTCTCTGTAACGTGCTGCAATCTGCTCGTGAAAAGCAAATCAGAACTAGTTCTTCCATTGGGAATGCTTCATGGAGCTTGTAATAGCAGGGAGTGCTTCGTTATGACTTTGTGCTTTTTTACAGCCACGTTTTCCAAACCTCACATGTACTGAGTAAAAGGTGTAGATGTATTTGTACATCCAGACTGTGGGTGCCCACTCTGTGCCCACAGCTCAGCAGCATGTTTCTCTCACCATTTCTAATACAGTTACTCTGTTTTTCCTGAGACCCTATAAACTTCCTACAAGGACATCTAGAAAGATTTCTTGGTTTTCTTCAGATTAATAGCCCCCTAATGTCCAGTGTTCTGTTTTGGGGTACAGCTTTAGGTTGTTGTTATTTTGAATGTTCCAATGGTGCATCCAGCTCCTCTTTCTGTCTATTACAGTGAGGAACCAGCCCAGTGTCTGCTTTTTCACTAGGATCACTTCAAGTGAAGGGAAAAATGGGCTGGTGTAGGAGTATGAGGTGTTCTCTGCCACTTCAGTGGCGGGAAAATTCCTGCCTTTCATAAGTGATTTCGTTTGGTAATGGGTTTGAAGTCTTCTCTTTCTTGACCTGCCAGTGCAGAAGGGTTCAAATGGAAAGAAAAGGTGATGAGAATGAGCCTTCTTGGCAGTGTCCATTAAAGCTATGGCCTGGCCTTCTTGCTGCTCTGTGCTTTGATTTATGGGCCCTGAGCCTTTACTGACCTGCCAAACAAAGATGATCAGGTCAAATGAAGATCAGGCTACAGCTCTTCAAAGAGCCATTTGTTTTGCAGGTAAACTGAATGTCTAGGCTGTTTTGCAGCACACTGGTGGGGAGAAAGCACAATAGTTTCTCTTTTTCTATTTTTTTCTGTTTTTTTTTCCACATCTTCGTTTTCTCATCACCCAAAAAACATGCTACCAGCTGAATAGTATTGAATGGTTTTCAGCCTGTAGAACTGAAAACACTCTCTGTAACTGATGTTTTGTTTTAAGACCACAGGAAACTACTTGTCACTATCCATTAATGAGCACTTGGCTAGCTGTTTGTTATCTTAAGAAAAACAGATGATGAAGCAGAGAACTCCACCATCCAGAATCTACTGTTTCATCCCTCCATCAAACTAATACTGAACTAACTTTCAGCACAAAACACCATTTTCATTATCTGTGCTTACTATTTTTTTTCCCCATCCTCATTAAAATCTGCCAGAATAAGAAAAAATGAGCTAAATCCACAGTGAGCTCATTCTGTCTGGGAAGTGGGGGGGGCTGTTCTTCCTACCAATGGTGGTCAAGCCAAGGCTGGACCCTATTCATCCAATGAGGGAAATAACTGCACTTCAGCTGAATATCAGTAGGTGCAGGATGGACTATTCATCCCACTTTATAGGGGGAAAAGTGGTGGAGAAGACAGAGAGAGAGGCCAAGACACTGACCCATGTTCCCAAACTGAGCACACAGGCAGCAGAGCAGCAATCTCATCCCCACCCAACAGGCACGTCTGGCTGCAACAGCTATGTAAATAATTTAACAGTGAGATTTATGGGCTTCTTTCTCACTGTGGTGGCTTAGATTGCATTTAGTCACATTTACCAGGATAATTGCTCTGAACTTGTGGTCTGGTGGCAGATAATGTGTAAGAGAGGAGCTGACATCTTCAGGTCACCGATTAAAAGGGGAAAACATCTCCTTCTCCTCGCAAAACAAAGTGTGAAAGACTATTTTTCTTCTTTTTTTTTTTTTATTATTTTATTTTTTGGGCAAGGTTTCAAAGATACGATGGAGTATCTCTCTACAGGTTGGATTGGCATCTGAATTCAAGGCTCTTTGGCTGTAAAAGCTCATTGTTTTGCTCATTCTCACAGTAATCAAACCAATGTGTCAGTCTTGATAGTTATACTCCATACAGAAAAGGATATGGAAATTTTTTTGTGAGGGGGGAAATGGAGCTATCACTTGCAGATAAACTATTTTTAAAAATTAGAAAAATTTCACTTTTGTTTATTTTCTGCTCTGAGTAATTGAAGTATTTCTGTTTTCCACAGCCATTTTCTGACATGTAAATAGCAATTTATTTTTATGTGCGATACATCCTTCCTGTGTGCTTTCGACTCTGTGAAACAGGGTTGGGGGAAATATGCCTTTTTTTCCATGAAAATACTAATGACTGAATTAAAGCATGACTCAAGTGGGCACTGTTCTAAGCAATAATATCAAAGTTGTCACAATTGTGTGTGGGATTTAATGTTCCTGGATGATACTTGCGTTTAGTCTGCAGATCCATGAGTCAAGGCAACTGTTAAAATCTGTCCAAACCTTAGGTGGGGCCCAAATGGCTTATTTTGAGGTGTTAATAGAGTCATTTGAAGACATAACAGAGAACTGACTGCAAAACAGGGCCAGCTGGGAGCATAGGTGATGTGGGCTGCTGCCTTGGGCAGCAGCAGCCTGCCAAGGGCACAGCAAAATAGTCATGTCTTCATCACTTGCTCTGCCTGTGCCACCGCCTGGGGAAATCAGGTTTGCTGCTGGTGCCAGGGCAGGGATCAGGGTGAGTGTGTGCAGGCTGGGGCCAGCTGCTTTCAGTGGTCACTGCTCCTGCCTGGCCAGTTACCTTCTGACAGCCTGTCATCAGCTGTATGGGATCACGGTTTAAGGGCATGATTTTCCCTGGTGAACATGCACCAACTGTGGTGGCTTTTTCAAATCCTGCAAGATTTGTACCCTGTGTGACCATGGGTAGAATCTCCTCTATGTCTCTGCTACCAGTCTGTGGTGCAGCCTGGCTCCCCATCCTCCTCTGTTCTCTCAGCTGGATTTTGATTGGGTGCCTGTGTTCCCATGATGGCAGGTGATGATGGAGTTTGGAGCTCTGACAGCTCTGCAGTGAACACAGGGTGGTTTTATTTTCCAGAAGAGGATGTTGTTTGAACATTTCTTAGTGCATTTCAGTGTAAAAGTAAAGTAAATTTTGTTACGGTACATAGAATTTATGTAATGTGAAAAAAAAACTTCATTAAAAGCTCAGGCCCCCAAAGACATGAGCCTGATGTTCTGGGGTCAGTGTTGCTTGTGGCTGATAGGCTCTTTTTGCTTTGACCCTCTTTGTCCATGCAGATAAATCTTGATTATGAACTATTTGACTCCTCTTTACAAAATGGTTGTGTCTTCCATGATATTCCACAATGCTGGAACTGTGCAGCAAACTGGAGTTAGGGAAACCTTTGGATACAGAACCGTCTGCACAACACAAACATCAGTTTGGAGTGGCTTTCTAAAAGATGTGTTCAACTTTGACAGTTTCATTTCATGACTTCTTTCTTCACTAAGGATTCTTATTGAAGCAGAAGTACAGTCCCAGCAGTGTACTCAGAGCCTGAAGCGGAGAACTAACCAGTTCTTCTGGGCAGAAAATGTTATGTTCTAGCTGGAATGGTGTCCTTTTCTGGTGACCCTCACCCTATGCCTACACATGGTCTTCATGAAGTTGTATTAGAAGCAATTGTGGATACCGAAGTATTGATTGGTTTCAGGAACAAAGTGGAAAGTATTTAGTTTAAGAGTTGGAAAGCCAGAAATCATTTTTCAGTTGCCTATAGGATGGATATCATTACTTCTGAAAGCAGCAGCACAGGGCAGTGTGACTGGCTTGGAACAAACATCCTAATAAGTGCTTGCTTAGGTGGAGATCTTTCTAAGCCCTTCATTCCCTTTTTTTACATATTTATAGATGTATTTGTCTGGGGGAATGTGTTGACCATTTTTAACCTGGATTCCGCTAAATAATGTCGTAACAGTCATCTAATACTGACAAAAAGTGGTGACAGGGTACCAGAGACTGGACAATACAGAGTTATAAGTGAATTTCATCTGGTAGCTATAAAAGGTAAAAGTTTCTCCTTTGTTGTTCTAAAAGCCAGCATTAAAGCCAGCACGGACCTTATCCATCTTATGCATCTGTTTTAACAGATATTTCTGTACAGTTGGAAGTTGCTAGTTCAATGTCACTGACCCAGAGAGCTCTCATCAGTTAGCTGATGTGTGGCTGCTGAACACATGTCTTCTTGTAACCTGTCCCAGCTGCTCAGGAAGACACATCATTAGTGTAAACTGCTCCCTGATTTTCTTCTGTGTAATAAACCATGTATGTGGTGTAACATCAGATAAGAGAAGAATCCAGGTCAGTGGAGCTCTGTGGTGGTTTGTGGTGAGATTTCAGAGGTAACTGCTTCCAGTCATTTGTACTTAAGCACCTGAAGTAAGATCTTGTTTAGTTTTCAACTGAAATAAAACTCCCTACTTTTGTGTGTGACTGAGCAAGACAGGGGAAAAAAAAAAAAAAAAGCAAGACTCTTTGGAAAATATATCTATGTAGAATATCTGAAACTTGGCAGAAATGTTTCCTGGCTTTCCAGCTACACGGTTTGCTCCACGTTCAGAACAAAAGCAGTGTCTCCCATTGTTACTGTATGAGATGCGTATGCATTTACTGGTACTTCAATAGTGAGTGAGGCAGTAGATGTTCTTATCTACAAACATTTTAGGCTTTACGTAGAAAGGAGCATATTTGATCTCTTCAACATATGGGGTTGTGGTATACAAGGTGAGTTTATACTTACTTTGAAGTATCCAACTGTTTTATGGTAGAGAGTATCTGGCTCAAGCTGGCTCCTCAAGAAGGGGCATGGCCCTTCTGGAGAAGTCTGTATACCTCTGATGGATGCACACAGGTCCTGCAAACCCTTTGGATTGCTGCAGATTAAAACTAGGAGGTTTTTTCCAACCTAATCAGTTCTATTTTTCTATGATTCTAAAATAAATTAATCTAACCATTAGCCCAGCACTGCCATGTTCACTGCTAAACCATGTGCCCAAATGCCACATCTACATGTTTTTTGAACGCTTCCAGGAATGGTGATTCCACCACTTCCCTGGCCAGCCTATTCCAATGCTTGACCACATTTTCAGTGAAAAAAATTTTCCTAGTATCTATTCTAAACGCCCCTGGCACAACTTGAGGCCATTTCCTCTCTCGATTGTTATCTGGGAGAAGAGACCACACCCCACCTGGCTACAGCCTCTACAGCCTCCTTTCAGGAAGTCGTAGAGAGCAATAAGATCCCCCCTGAGCTTCCTTTACTCCAGGCTAAACAACCTCAGCTTCCTCTACCACTCCTCACAGGACTTGTTCTCCAAACTCTTCACCATCTTCATTGCCTTTCTCTGGACCTGCTCCAGCACCTCAATATCTTTTTTGTAGTGAGCACAAACTGAACGCAAGATTCCAGGTGTGGCCTCACCAGCGTTGAGTACAGAGGGATGATCACTGTCCTGGTCTTGCTGGCCACACTATTTCCTGGTCCTTTCCTGGCCACATAGGCCAGGAAGCCAGGACTGGGCCTTCTTGGCCACCTGGATATGTGCTGGCTCATCTTCAGCTGCTGTTGACCAGCACCTCCAAGGTCCTTTTCCATTGGGCAGCTTTTCAGCCACTATTCCCCAAGCCTGTAGCATTGCATGGAGTTGTTGTGACCCAAATGCAAGAATGGGCATTTTGCCTTTTTGAACCTCGTATGACTGACCACTGCCCATCCACCCACTGAACGTGACCAATCCTAGGCATGAACCAAATGACTATAGCATGAAAGAGTCTTCAGTACCTGATGACGAACTTTAGGTCAAAGTGCAGCTTAAAAGGAAAATCAAGTGATTTTTAAAATATATATTCTTGCTAAATAGGTTGCATTATTGCAGAGGTAGGTACTCTAAGTAATTCTAAGGCACTTGTCCCTGTTATCTAAGCCCTGGTGCTGCCACGGCATTGCCTTATGGCAGCAGGAGCAAACCACCAAATGATGAATATTTAATGGCAATGTTGACGTATATCTACAGTGAATCATTTGCTACAGAATTGTAAATAAAACAGTATTTTTAATTCACTGCCTAGGGCTGTTTAAGTATACCACGTATGAGTTATGTCCACAGGGGAAAGGAGCTTAGGTTAGAGTAGCCCTGGCTGAAAATTTGTGAACATATAAATAGATATTTTTATTTGATAGTGGTAGGAGTTGTCTGAATCAATTTTCAAGATAGGTATGTGTATGTTTATACATAAAAAAGACTGAAAGCAAAATGTTTAGATGTGCCTGGTTTAAATTCGGTTGTCCAAACCTCTGATTTGTCCCCGCATCCTTTTCCTCTGCTGTGTGTGTGTGTTTGCATTAAACTGGTCTTCATGTAGGTGGTCACACTGTATTTTCTCGCTTTGGACTTCTCACCTCAGTCCGGGTGGATTACACGTTTTCATTTCCTTTTATTCTCCTTCACGTTACTTCATACACGTCCTCTAAACCCTGCACTGAATACAGGCCTTCCTCAGGGACTGGAAGTGCTCTGATCATAGTCTGTAAGCTATTCATGAACACAAGTGGATTTCTGCCCACAGCTAGCTCTCCACTGAGGTGAGGTGTCCTCGTGTGTGAGCCACTGAGATGCAGATGTTACAACTGTTACTGCCTGATGTGCCCACTAATCTTTGATTCTGTATCTGGGATATGGGGGACCAAGGTACTTATAGTTTTTTCCTCTTCTTGCATTCACATTTAAAGTACAGTTTACACTGACCTTCAGTGGGAGGTGGGAATTCTTATGTGTTATCCATGTACCTAATGTCCCAAAATGGACACCTGGCAAATGAAACATGAGTGCATTGAGGATGCTGGATTAGAAGGGGTTTTGGGCAACTCTGTGATGTAGAAAAGCTGTGCCCAGAGATGGGTAAAATCTTTTTTTTCAGAGTGGCACAGAATTGCCACTACTACAAACCTACGCTTTCAAGGCAGTTTGGGAAACTGCTCCATCTCTCTGCTAAATTTATTGTTGGAATTACAGCTCTCCTCTGAGTCAGGTCTTTTGTCTGTGCCCCTCTTTGATGTTGACCATGGGCACTTTTGAGTGTCAGCCCCTCTCTCCACTGCTCAGTTTTAGGGTGAGGACCTATGGGCCTGAACAAGAGAAGTTTCTCTGCAAAACCTGAAGCATTTCCACAACTTCCGTGTGGACTTCTTTCACAGCTCCAGAGGCTCCTGTATACAGGACTTGGCACATAGGTGTTTTTTCCTTTCTGCTGCTGCGCTCTCCTAATGACCTAGCTGGAGGTGATTTGGGGCAAGAAGAGGGCCTCTTGCTTTATCCTATGAAGCTTCCAGGTCTGTGTGAATATGCAGGAAAGCAGTCCATGTCACCTTTCATTTGGATAGGTACCTTATCTCCAGGTTTATCATCAAAGGGGAGCACCACACATCTCCCAACTTCTGCGATTGTAAGCTCTATCAGACCAGAGTCTGCTTTAATATGCCTGCTTTGTTTCCAGAGTTAAATTCATCCTATACACTGAAGGTGGCTGGAAACTGTGGGAAACATCAGATCCTGGAGTATACAATCCATGGGAAAGAATTAGGGTTTTCACAGGCATCTCCTGGCTTTTTGGGGGCTAGAATTTGCAACACTTGATTTCTTTGAACTGAGGGTTATGGACCATGCTCTTGGCCTTTCTGAAGGAAGGGAACTAGCTTCTGCAGCTTGCCTGAAAATGGGAGGTTTTGATCAGATTTTGCTCCCTGTGGTTATGTGATTTCTTGAGACTGACTTTATTGAGCACCTTCCTTGACAGGTAGCCTCATAAGTTCAAAGCAATGTGCTACAAAATAGCACTAGTATGGAGATCAGTATCTTGTAAGACTGGCTTTTTAAGTGCTGTAGAAAAATAGCAAGAAAATAAGTGTATGTGAGACCAGAAGGACATTTATCCTACTAGCAAGTCTCAAATGTGCTCATTCAAACTTACTGTGACATACTCTGAGGACCCAGCCTAATGGCAGAGACATTAAACTTTAGCATTAAGGGAGTGGACTGTGTAAGTTGGCTGGAAGGGTACCCAAGAGGTTTTATTATTTTTGCCTATGGTATTTATGTTGAGGCAGCTTCAGTTTTCTAGGAATACATCTTATTTTGTTTCCTTCTGAGACTTCTCTGTTATAAGAAGTTGTTGATTTAAAACTATGCAGAAGTAAGCAAACAGTAAATTTCTCAGAAATGTTTCCATTCTGTTTTTCCAAATGTTGTAGGCATCTAAAAATCTCTCATTGTTCCATGTGACAGGAAAGCAGAGCAGAAGATCAGTTTGGGGTTTTGGCAAACAGTGCATGTTCATGGGGCCAAAGAGAGTGAGAATAACTTGGTATCACAGCAGCCAGGGAACAGGCACCCACAATTTGTTAGGAGAAGAGGAACCAGGAGAAACTCAAAAGTCCTCTAACTTCTGACTTCAAAATAGTTTGGTGGGTGAGAAAGTCTCTTAAACAAGATCAAATCCTGCTCCTTTTTCATTAGAAAGGAGAACCCTGGTCTCCAGTGTCCTAGCTGAATACCTGGAAGTGGTGGAAAACAGTAAGAGACTCTCCACCCCCGACTCCTGCTGACTTGATGTGAAGCACGCATGTGGAAAGTTCCCCTTCATCATTTTCCTTCTGCTTGGATTCACATGAGAAGTCTGATTCCAGATTGTTTAATTTTCCTTTCTCCTGAATTTCAGTCTTTTTGAGGGGCATCCATCCCAGTGCCATCAACTATCACTTCCTTGAGCCGCTGACACCAGCCTTTGCCTCACAGTTCCTTGCAGGGCTTGCTGAGCCCTGAGGGGGTGGCAGTGAGGGAGGCAGCCAGAGCTGCCTTAGGCAGAGCTGCCTTTGAGCTGCTGCTGCTTCAGCACTCAGCCTGACAGAGAAACAAAATGGAAATTATTCAGGAGCATGAACCAAAGTGGAGGTGCTCCTGGTACCAGTGGCATCCCAGAGGCTTTTGGCAGCGGTTTATAGATGTCAACTTTTGTGTTTCCTTGGTGAATGAGTCACTGTGGCTGTGCTTAAATCCTTAAAATGTCTTTTAAGCATTCACAAAAGCATTTTTTGCCTGTTTGTGTGGCTACTTTCAAATACTAAGTTCAGGTACACCCAGGCTTTTGCGAATCGGTATGAACTCTCCTCTGCTGGGTAGAAACCAGGTTTGACCCAGAAGCTGTTTAGCCATCTTAGCAAAGTCCAAAACGTGGTCTAATCTCTCTGACATGGTTTAAAAGCTTAAGCTCAAATTTTTTTTAGGTGGCTTTCCATTCTAAGAGTGGGTTCTTGTGCAGATGGATCAAAATAGAGGGAGACTGAGCGTGCAGTTACTTGCAAAGTCAGGCTGACTTTATCCTACGGATTTGCAGTATAAGAAACAACAAACCTAAATAGCATGTCAGATCTTGACTCCATTTTTCATTGCTTCTCCTGTTCTGGGGGAGCTGCTACTGTGTCAAAATATGATGTGTGCAGAAGATAATACCAAAAAGAAAATCAAGCAATAAATGAGATATTCTCATCATACTGAATTTTGTGGTGGAGGATGGGGCTGTTCCCTGGGACACCATGTACTAGAGGTCATGGCATGGTATGTAACTTTAAACTTTCTCTCTGCCAGTTTTGTTGTGTTAATATTTGGGTGCTCTGCTGAGTTGGCACTGCCGGATGCAGGTTGTTCCTTATCCATTACTGGCAGGAAGCGTTGCACCAGAAGGGTGGATACAGGCACCCTGGCTGCTGGGCACTTGCAATAGGAGATAATTTCCTGAGTGGCATGAGACAGCACGGTTTGTATATCATGTAAAAAGCCCAGCTCTTGTGGCATTTTCCTCTGATTGCTAAGTCCACTGCAGAAGAGTAAAAACATATGACACTTAAAAATAGGATATATCCTCAACCATTTCAAACGCCATCTGTTCTCAAAGAAACAACTGGTAGAAAAAAATAACCTTGGGTTGAAACCTTGCATGAAGTTGCCATTTAAGATAAGCGGGGTTGGCTTTGTTATTTTTATTTTTTTGGAGGTGTGGAGAAGGGCTGTTTGATGGCAACTGAAAGAAAACAGATATGTGGAGCTGGAGTGTGCGTGTTACAGACGTGCAGAGAAGTTGTGTCTTGGAGACCTGTAAAACTCTGGGACCGAGCATCACAGTGACACTGGAAGGAACCCATGCACTATTTTAAATCAGTTTGTGCAGGTGACTGCAGCAAGGTGTCTGCCCACCACCAGAAGGTGGTTTCTAGGGAAAATGTCTACATTACTAGTCATAAACAGGTAAGACCTAATTTTCCAGTTGGACACAGTTCTCTGGTGAATGGTATGGCTTCCTCACCCATTCAGATGCCATCCAGTCTGGTAGTGAGGAGTGAATCAGTAGCCTAGGGAATGCTGACTCCATCCCTGAATGTTGCTCCCCCAAAGCACAACCACAGCCATCGCCTCTGGTAACAGGAACAAAGAGTCTGAGCTTTGGCCAGGCCCAGGAGTCAACACAGCTTCTTCTGGCCCTGTCAGGGTGTGATTAAATGACTGAAGAGAATTTCATTTTCACACGGTGGCAATTTGCTGTCCCCCATGGAACTTCAGTAACTAGTCATACCACCTGCCCCAAGTCTGATGAAAAATCCTGAAAGCCCACCAGTGGACTTGGTCACATGTGCTGTTTCGGATACCCTTCTGAGAAGTCAGGTGGGATACCTTTAGCGTATACCTGTGATTTCCTTTGGTGCCGAAACTGAAGGCAAACAAGAGCAACTCACCTTCTTTACATGAGCTGATGGCTTCAGAGCATCTATGGGCTACATGCAGGTGCAGAAGCACATGAAATCAGCAGGCCTCAGTAGCAACATAAAGCCTGTGTCTTGATAGTCTTGTATGGACTAGAAATTTGAAAATGGGTTGGCTGCATTTCAGTGCATCTGCCCCTGCTCTATACTAATGTGAAGAGCAGCTGACTTGTACTTAAGACACATGCCAAGAAACTGTGCATGAGGTAAAGGGAGCACTGCGTGGTGTTTGCTCAAACAGAATAGTCATGTTCCAAGGCAGTGTCCTAATCCTGTCAACCTCACTGTTTTTATGAGTTCCAAGTGGGACAACATGGTGAGGTAAGAAAAGGGCATTTTAATGAATAGGTTTGATAGTGATATTTCTGACTCGTTTCTTTTTTTGCATCTCTCAGCACAGGAATAACTGCAGTGATGTAATGTTGCTATTTAGAATTGTTTTCAAAGTGTGTTTTGAGTTTGGCGTCTGCAGTATTGAAAATTTTGCTTTGGAAATGAGTGCACCTAAGGTAAAGGCTGTGTGCATGCATTTTCAGACTCTGTCTCTCTGAATTTGGACTGCCATGCTTCTGATCTTTTTATCTCCAGTCTGAACCTCAGAATATTTGAAGGGTACTAGCTTTTGTGCTCAGCTTTTGTGACAAGCAGATGAGGGATGGGACAAATCTACTAAATACATTCTCTGCTTTGCAGAGGAGTAAGGCAATAACCTGCTTGCCAGTGTTTGGTCCTAGTAGACCTAACTCCTGAGATAAAGACCTTTTGGTACTTATGCCAGGGAATGAGTAATTCTTTAGTGATGTGCTGCCACAGCACATTTCTGTGTTCTGGCCTTAACTGTGCAGCAGCAAAACCTGGCTGCATTGCCCCACAACAGAGCAAACAAACACTGTGACTTTGAGGGTAAACTCCATGGAAGCATGAGGAATGATGTGGCTGGCAGAGTTCACAGTGGTGGGAGAGCAAGCTTTGGATTTCATAAGTGACGAGACAAAAAACCTCAGTTTTGCAAGAACACTTTTTTTTTTTGGTCAAGCTCTTTCATACTGGAACAGTGTGACTAATTTACCAGTCCACAGACAGGGCAATAACACCGAGCCCTGTTTGAAACAAAGTATGCTGTTCTTGCAACGCAACTCACACTTCAGATTTGAGCCTTGCATGTGGGTCAACTATAGTTAACATTTTAATACTCTAGCAACATTTCAAACAGACTCTGCTTTTGTCTACCAGCTTTTCCATTTCTTGGCACCGATGGTCTTGATCTTCCATGGTGGAAGTTCAATATCTCTCTAAAGCTGAAATAAAATCTTCTGTACTCTGAAATGTTAGATCAGCCTTATTATTATTCATTTTTTTCCAGCTGTCAAGCTTAATGCATTTTTTAAAGCATCCTCCTACTTTAAGGTAAAGTTGAGAAAAGTGAATATGTAACAGTGCATATATATTTACTGTACGTGTATCTGATTGTGAGAGACCAGGACTGAAAACTAAATCCTCTAAATCTGATGCAAGTTCATCCCTTCTCACAGCTTTAGATCTACCTGTGAATTTTGTAGCATTGCACATCTTTTTAATGGGTTAAATGAAAACTCTGGTTTGGGGCAATATTAACTTTCATCCTAAAATATATGATTTTGCTTGTAGTAGATTCCCACTATGGGCTCCCATGTCTGCATCCTGTCACATTCTCTTCTGTGACTTCCAACTCATGTTTGCCATTCTGCCTAATATTCAAATAAGTTCATTAGATATGGCCATGTTTTAAAAATATAAACTGCATTTTTCAGGCTATGGACAAACATGTTAAAAACCATCTGTGATATCAACTGCTCAGCTTATGCTCTCCAAAGAGCCTGCTTTACTTAAGGCAAATGCTCTGCATTTAAAAAAAAAGATGGTCATTAAGTACCTCAATTCACTTTTGAATATTTCAGCTAAGACTGAAATCATTGCAGCTTTTATTATATCTAACCCTCTGGGTTCTTTTGTAAATGTGGCGGGGTTAAGTGCTTCTGTCATTCATCTCAGTTATTTGTGAGCCCAAATGTGGAGTTAGGTAACTCATTTCAAACATATGACTTTGAAAACAGGTGATGAGAGTGGTGAGTAAAAACTAAATTAAATTTCACAGCCTGAGGCTTAGGCAAAATATCCCTTTGGCTGTTCAGGTTAATGTCATTACCAAGGGAGGCTTCTTTTTCCTGAAGCATTTATTCCAGATGTGTTTCTTTAGCCTTCTGCTCTGCTTGGGTGACTGTTTGTAGTCAGTCCTTGCTCTTTTGTACATAAATAAGTTGAATTGTTAGAGATATAATTAGGAATTTTCTTGGGCTATTGAAATGGTCTCTAAAGAAGGTAAAAATACTTCTGAGGAAAAAAAAAATAATTCCAGGTTAGATTTTGTAAGCCACACTGGTGTGGCCATGCTGAGGGTTACCTAAAAGTGTAGCTGTGTAAAATGCAGCAAAGCTGACATGAAAGTGAAAGGGAAAATGAATGTCGCACAAAAATTCTGTGTTTACAAAGTCACCTTCTGCACTGCAGGGACACTTTAAAGAGGAACATTAAAGGTGATAAACCTTAGCTGTAGAGCTCTTCTGAATTTTAGTCCTTTTAAACATATTTGATGTTCGGTACCTTATGCCGTATGAGAACAACAAAGGACTCCTCAAAACAGCAACACAAAATGCTGCCAGCTTGAGGAAAAATTCTCAAAGACTTTCTCATTTCTTGCTCATCATGTCCTGTTCCTGCCCTCAGCCACTATAAGTGATGGGAATCTCGATTTTACCATTGAAGCAGATGGGCTTTCTGCAAGTCACTGAGGATTTCTACTCTGTTATTTAGTTCAGAGAAAAAAAATAAAAACCTCCTCCCCTGCCCTCCCCCAGTCTGGGTTGCTAGCTTTTGAGACAAATGCTTGGATGCACTCCTTGGCTAATGGAACCCTACCTTCAGGTTCTTCTGTTGTGTCTTTTATTTTCCCCGCCCCCCAAAGAATTTGAGCACTTCAGACTTCTTTAAGGATTCCTGGTTGGAGCAAAAGCAATTGCAGCAACAAAACCAAGCCAGAATACTTTCAGCAAGTCTGCAGGCCACGTAGAAACTCGGTGTGTGTCTCCTGCAGATGTGCAGACCCAGTGCAGAGCCCCAGTTCATAGTTCTGCCTGGGTGTGTCTCTGCCTCCTGGAAGTGACAGACTCACAATACATGCCCCATACTTCTGCCTGGAGAAACTTTACCCTTTGCCCAAGCTTCTGAGTGCACGGCTGTGAACAGCCACCATCACCTATTATAAATTTGTTTTCTCATATTTCAACTGCTACAGTAAAAATTAGTGCTTCACCACTGGTCAGGAACCAAGACTGACCTTAAAAAGCTGTAGACTCAGTTCTTATTTGTACTCAGACCCTTTTTTACGAGCTTGTTGTGCCATAAGCAACAAAAAAGGTCCTTTGCCCTTGCAAGAATGCTACAATGAGTTTTGACATGCATAAGAGTCAGGAACCAAATATCTCCAAGTGCTGAATGATTTATGAACATATATTTAGTTAAAGGACAGATGACCACTGCATTCCCTGTTTTTCTAATGCTTTTTTTTTTTGCAGTCAGAGAGTAAAATGTTGAATGAAGCAGGGTGTCTGAGGGCACACCTATATAAATTAGGGCTGACAGCCTCACCTTCTCTACCCACACTCTGGGAGTTATGTAAATGCCCCGCTGCTCCAAATCCAGCCAACATGGAGCAAAGGCAGTGAAAAGTTTGAGTCTGTGCCTGCCTGTGTACCCTTCAACTTTTCCCAATTACCCTCGTGGCTTGGGTGTCTCTTGCGAAGCTGCTGTCAGCCACTCAGAGTGACCCATTCTTCCATTAAAGGTTTTAGGTGTCCAGAATACATGTCTTCTGTTGTTAGTTGTGGCTTCTTGCAGTTCTGGAAATCCCAGTACCATCTTCATGTGAGACAGTTTTGACCATCGCCATTTGGGTAGGACATGTTGAATCACACTGTACAAACTGTACAAACTGTCTTTGGGCATGCACGCACTTGGCAGTTCACCGAGCTTTGCTCAGCCATCTGCTTCCACCAATTTCTTCCTCAGAAGAACAGCTTATCACCTTGGTCAAACAAGACCCCAGGCTCACTCTGTACTTCTAGCTTTTCCTAGAAATACCCGTTTTCATGTCTGACTAGTTTGGGGTCAGAATTCTCTGATTAGTTGTTAGCATCTTGTCGTATGAGAGACCCACATTTTTTGGCTCAGTCTGGTCCATTGCTGATAGAATACAGAAATTAACACAATAATGTAAAACAGCTTTGGGACTGGGATGGTCCCCACATTTCAATTTCGTTTGGCTGACGTGTATTTTTGTAGCAATATCAATTGAAAATATTCATAAAACTTCCCTGCTTCAGTTTTTACTTGTGGCATTTATTTCTGGGTATTTTGGTTTGGTTTGGTTTGGTTTGGTTTTTTGTTTGGATCACCTTAAAAATTCCCTTTTCCAACTGGGTTCCCAGCTCATCACAAGAGTATGTCAGCATCCATAATAAAATACAGAGACCTCATTAAAATACCTTTCTTTTTAAAGTAGTTGGGAATGTCAAATTCTGATGGTGTAGTTGGTGGCTGACTTAACAAGATAGCAAAGTTTCTTCAGAGCGGAGGTCTGCTGCTGTGCCTGGCTGATTAGCTCTCCCATTTTATGACTGTGGTCATAGTTGAAATTAAAAAGATGACTGTGTGGTCATAGTAGAAATTAAAAAGATGGCTGTGTGGTCATAGCTGAAATTAAGATGTTAGAGTAAAATGTTCTTCTTCACTTTGCTAGAGTGTGTGGCCAAGTTAATCAGCAGCATGGAGTTGCTGCATGACACACAGAAGGCACATCTTATTGTCACCTTTCACAACAGGACACTGTAGAGGCACAGAACATTATTGTTGAGAACACTCTCAAATTAATTGCCATTATGACACTAGCTGATCATGTGAAGATGGTCTGAATTGTGAGGTAATATTCTGCTTACTGAGAGAAATGTCTGAACAGAGATGCGAACTGCCCTCGTATTGGTTGATGAAGTTGCCCAGGGTTCCCAGAAGCCAATGAGAATCTGAAATCTTAGTGAAGAGAAGGAAAAAACAGTCCTAGGACTCAAGTCATGTTTGGCTATGCTTTACTTAAGCAGCTATTTCTTTTTCTACTTTTAGAGTATACTAGTAAAACAGATTCTGGATTAAGATCTTAATTTCTTTTTCCTAGCTCCTAGCTAGGAAATAATGTCCTTTTCAGTGAACCCCCTTTCTTTCCAGCCTGTAGTCTACAGTCTCAGATGGTAATAATGATTTTAATATTTCTGGCTGAGAAATGTAGTCATTAATATTCTCACAGAGAACTCACAGCAGTGACTGTAAATTACATGGTACTCTGGAAACACAGCGGGAGGTGTTTCCTTCCTTGGACAGTTTATTACAGGGCCTTCATCCTGTGGCATATTACCCATATTTAATTTGCATGTTGAGTAATATCACTGTGTCAAGTAACAGCGTTCTCCTGGCTGGTGAGAATGCCTGTCTGTGACAGTGAGCTATCCCTCATGGTCTGCGGCTTGTTCTGTGTGAGAGCAACAAGATAGCAAGTCAGGGCTGAAATTTTCAAACTCCTCCTAGGGATTTGCCTACTGTTTTTAATAGGACTTATGAGGATTAACTCTTCCTCAGCCTTGAAAAGATCTACCCTATCGTCTTTATTGAGAACAATGTCAAAGGTTTTGAGAAGTTCCTTTTGCTTTATCTGTGGCCGTTGTTTCAGCTGTGAGAGGTTATCATTGGCAAATGGGATTTTTTATAAATTATCATAGAATCAGATGAAACACTTAGTGGACATTGAAGAAGGAACCCTGTCTGAATTTCCTGGGTTCAGTCTGAGGAGAATATATTTAGCTGGGATGACTGCTTTACTGGGGACCATTCTAGGAGTTGTTTCAAATAACAATGGCAAAGAACAATGATTGTTGCTTAATCAGAACAAATTAAGACACATTTGCCTAATGAAGATATATTCAGCTGGAGCCAAGTCATTAAGTGGTGCTTAAATTCATATTACAGTCTAAACTTCTGGATGTTTCCAAATAAGTGTTAAATGAAGATGTAAAGCAACAAATGTAATTTTGGATTGGTTTGTTGGGGTTTTTTTGTGTTGTATTTTTACATCTCTTAAAAACTACCTAGACCAAGGTTTCTAATAGCTTTTCTTTTTTACGGCTGTTAAAATACAACAATTTACTGTTCATCGAGGTGCCTCAGTTCAGAGGATTTTAGTGCATTGTTATTAGCATGTAAAAGTACAGTTTTTTCATGTGCCCCAAGTTCAGGGTTTTCCTCCATGGGCAGTTTTTCTGCACATGCTTGCAGAAGCTGTGACACAGTAGTGTGTCCTGATGTCAGTCACCTGGTGGAGCAGCAGGTGGAGGAGGTGTTGTTTTCGGGTGCTGACCCATGCTCAGCTTGTGGTTTCAGAAAACAATACCCAGCCTTTTGCTAACACAGCACTCATCTCTGAGGTAGGTGGGGAGGGACCTCCATGCACATGGAAATAAAGCCACCAGAGTGCTGGGTTGGAGGGGAAAATCCCTCAGAGAAATGGAGGAGTTGGTGGAGTTGCTACAGAAGTGGGGCAGTGGGACTTTCCCCTCTCTTTCTTCCGTATTTTCAAGACCCTATCAACATGCCATCCCCATGGGGACAGGGAGGAGGCCTGAATGTTGAAGTTGCTCAGCATCAGTGTGATTCCCACCTGAACATTGCCTGTGAAAAACTACATCTTCCTGCCAAAAAATCAGCTGCCTTTGAGGTAAAGAGAAACGCAGAAGTTGTGTGTGTACTGGCACAGGTAAAAGAAGGACTGCTGGCAGATCACATTCTGTGTGATAGAATGAAATCAAAGACATATTAGTGCAAAAAGTCTGACATTGAACAGACCTTAACATCTGTCAAGTGGGATGTTCAGGTGTCAGATAAGTTTTGGCCACAAATATTTTCTCTCTGGTATTTTTGGGTCAGGTGCATTGGTTTAATCGTGAATGAGAACTGGAAAACATTGTTTAGGAGACCATATATATATTTATAGGAAATGACCCTGAGACTCTGTTACCTCAGATCAACAGCTTTATTTTAAAGTCACACAAGTACACTCTGTGCTACCCTGAAACATCAGTCTCATTTGGCTAAACTTCCTGAAGTAGATAACCTTTATTTTGCCCTCAGAAGGCATTTGGTTTGGTTTTACAAAGACAAGTTGATAGTTTTGACAGATGGATAGGCTTGTTACATCCCTACTTGTATGCCAGTGAAGGTTTGAAAACACTTACACCTCTTATCTTTCACACAGTTCAGAGATAAGGGAAGATTTCCATCAAGCATCTTCCTGGCTGTTGGATCTAAGGTCAATAATGTTCCTGCTCTTTTACTGTGACATAATGCTATAAAGCCATTGCAGCTACAAGTGTATAAATAAGTAGGCTGAGGTCCGTGCTTTGCCAATTTTCTCCCCAGCACCGTAGGGCTGATTTTCCCCGTGGTCTGGGAGGATGCACACTGGGTGATTTTCCCAGCCTTGCTACAGTGTGGTGTCTCAGCTGGCAGAGCAACGTTGCCACAGGGCAGCAAGCCAGATCTGAGGATATCCATGTACACCCTCCTTCTCCACCTATGCATTCATTTGTGCATGCAGAGGAACTGTGTCCAAACTGCTGCACAGTGGGTGGACGTGGGGGCTCTCTGCGAGGCCATGGAGGAAACTGGGAATGGCTCTGGCTGTATGTCAAAAAGTCAAACTTCTCAGAGCATCATGATTTACACCTGAGGCCTAGGGAGCAGCTCTGTGGAAAGGGACCTGGGGTCCTGGTGGACAAGAAAAAGCTTGATATGAGTGAGCCGTGTGCTGCTCCTGCAGCAAAGAAGGCCAATGGGATGCTGGGCTGCATCAAGAAGGACATCACCAACAGAGATAGAGAAGTTATTGCCCCACTCTAATCAGTACTTGTCAGGCTGCACCTGGAATACTGTGCTCAGTTTTGGTCCCTACAATGCAAAAAAAGCTGTGGACAGGCTGGGGAGGGTCCAGAGAAGATGATGAAAGGCCTGGGCAGCCTGACATGTGAGGAAAGGCTGAGAGAACTGGGTTTGTTCAGCCTTGAGAAAAGAGGCCTAGGGAGACCTCATCACCGTGTTCCAGTGTTTCAAGTGTGGTACAAAGAAGATGGAGATTCCTATTTGCAAGAAATCACATGGAGAAGACAAGGGGTACAAGTTACTCTCAGGAAGATTCCTATTGGACAAAAGAGGGAAATTTTTCACAATGAGAACAAACAGCCCTCGGAATAATCTCTCACGGGAAAGTGGTGCATTCCCCAGTATTGGACACTTTTAAGATTCAGCTGGACAGGGTGCTGGGCTGTCTTGTCTCGACCATGTTTTTGCCAAAAGCAGTTGGTATTCTATGATTCTATATAACAAATTACTTTCAGCGCTGCTGTTCCAGCTAGCCTGTGAACAAGCAGTGCCTGGTGTCCTGCATTACTTTGTTTTTCCGCCTTGTAGTCTCCCTGCTGTCCTGCATTCTACCGATATCAAGAACAATGGGCAGAGCAGAGGTCAGTCTCTCAGCTAGTTGTGTTTTAATGCAGCATGGAGAGAGGATTTTATCTGTTGGAATACCTTAACAGCATCTTCGGCAGGCTCCCTGAAATCCAGAAATTCTCCTTGCTTAACACATGTGGAATGTGGCACTTAGCTTTAATGGGGACTCCTCTTTCTCTTCAACTGGGAACCTCTTTAAAATCTCAGCACACCCACGCGCTGAAGGTCGGATTCATTTGATGTGTACCCGGGCTCTCCCTGGGTGGTACAACACATTGCTGCCTCTGCCAAACTTCCCTTTTAATCTGCTGTACTGGGGTTTTCAGCGGTGAGACTGTTGCAGTCTCTCTGTAAAGAAACATTTTACACTATTTTTTGCCAGTAAAATGGTGAATTTAAAAAAAAAGGCATACTGCCTGTCTTTCTAAGAAAACATGTGGTTGTTTGGGTCGTGATGTAAGTCTGTAGTTTTGTTGAGGTATATGTTGATATGCTAGATGTATGGAGAGAGATATTTTCTTTTATGAAACATATACTGTCTTCTAATTCTCTGTAATACGGTAAACCTCAAGTCCTGTTCAAATTCCCATTTTGGTTACCCAGCCTTCTCTCCCAAAATGGTACAATACTGAGTGGAGGCAAATTATTTAATAGCTGTCATAATGGAGGACACTGTTAGTACAGTAATAATGTGAGGATTCCTAGTTAGTGGAGGCAGTACTTTCAGGGCTAAATTTCAGCCTTATTCATGGGTTAGAATGAAGTTCAGCCAACAACTTAAAGGCTTAAGAAAAGCCTACTAAAATGAATCCTAAATGAGAGAGGTAATAAAAAGAAGGATTTCTGTCCTTCAGTGTATCAGGGTCTCCTTTTGTTTCCAGGTCTCCTTTGGTTCACAACAGTCACACACCCAGGTCTCATTCTCAAGGTGTCCAATTACTAGGAGTCAGAGATATAAATTTCCTCTGTCTGAAACTTTCTTGAAACCTGAGGCCTGTGCTAGGTATTCCAAGGTCTTTGCTTTAACCTTACATAAGAAATTGATTGGTTTGGAGTCATATCTGTAATTAAACTGATTGAATATTTAAATATGTTATGGCTGGATAAAAAATGTGGTTTTCATTGCAGTGCTACTTTTCAGTTCACTTTTAATGGTGATACTTCTCATGTTGGCAAAGGAGAAACCAACATCCCTCATACTCTCCAGGTAAAGAATGGCTTGTTGGACTAAAGTAGTCATGAGGGAGACACATGATAAAGCTCCTATTCTGTTCTCTTGTGTCTTGGGTGAGATCTTGGAAAATCATCAAATAACTGCTGCTCTAGAAGTCAAGAAGTCTTACGTGAGAAAGCTGGATGATGATTTTTTCAGAATTGGCATTTTTCTCTGAAATAGTTTTTGTTGACCGATTTGGTCAACAGAATTTGTGATGAGGAAATTCTTGGTAATCTCTCATATGAATAGCTTGTGTAAAGAGTCCTGGCCATTCCTGGAATGCAAGGTACCGTTTCAGGGGATGAGAGATGTGATGATGGATTGCCATGCTTTTGGTAGGAGTTAGAAGCAATGATCCTGTACTCATTTCAAAGCACATCTTCACAATCCTAGCATTTTCTCACTGCTGAAGCAAAACAATGATTACTGTCCTTCTCAAACTGTTGTTCCACCATGGCAGCGTATCTCCAAGTAATGCAAACCATGGAAGGTCTGGGTGTATCTTCAAGCAGTATCGTGCTGCATCACCCCATGGAATAGCCATGATTCACCACGTTTCAAATATTTTAAAGATCTTGCTGTCATTGAAGATGATGGTTATAAATCATTTTGAGAGCAGCAGATTTAAAATGGAGATATTTTCTCTGAGGAGACAAATTTAAAAACACATTTAATGCAGTTTTTCAATTTTACATCAGAAATGTCTGAGCATATCCCATTCAATTTCCGCTTCTTGTATCAAATATTTATTATTTTTCCAGAAAGCTGTAACTAGGTTAGAAAGCACCACTAGGTCAGTTCTTGGTTTGATAACAACAGCCTGAAGTCCCAATGCTGGCCACTGAAGTGCTGCTTCAAACATCTCTTTTGAACAGTGCTGGCTGTAATGGCAATAACAATCATACTTGGAGGTCCACATGAGGAAAATATGTTTATGTAATAAGTCAGATTAGAGTTCTCTTTCATATATTTCTTGTAAATACACCTTAGAGCAATGGTCACTGGGTAATTTATTGTTGTGATCTGTTAGTTAGAGACTACAGATTATTCATACAAATGGTGCTTGTTAAGGCCAGGTTTGCAGGGCTAGGTCTCTGGCTGACCAAGTGATACTGTATTAATGGAAACAGTTGTCTTCAAAGAAATTTCATCTCTTGGACTGTTAGTGAAGAAAATAACAGGCTTCAAAGACAATTGAAAAAATTGCAAAAAATTCAACCATCACAATGTGTGAGAATGCATTGCTTAATATTACAATGTTCTGCAGCTGGAGAAAAATTAGTATGATGGTTTGCTGAAATGCAGTAAAAAAGGTCACCAAGACCTTTACAAACCTCTTCTGATCAACAGTCATTTTTATAAAATTTCAGACAGAAAAGTTGTATGGCTCTAAAAGCTGAAAGAAAATAAATGGGTGTTTGAAATGAGGTGGCTTAGATTTTCTGGAATTCTTTGGAAACACTCACATCTAAAGTGTTAATTTTTAGCAGCATTTGTCAAGTGTCCTTGGGCAGCACCCCATTACTGACTCAACAAATGTGTTAGTGGTGGTGTTGTGCCCCTCCAGAGCAAAGGCACCTTTGCACTCTTCAAATCCGTTTTGAGTGGTGGCTGTGCAACGCTAACCATGGCTGCAGCCACAGCAGGCTTCCCGTAACCCTTAACACCACGCCATCCAAAAGGCACATTGGTCCTTTTTCAGAAGCCACTCTACTTACCAGAGCAGATGCAAACCTTATCTTAAAGGCTGAGCTCAGCCAGGTCATGTGTGAGAGCTGCTGGAGCTAGCACAGGATGAACACATCCTTCTCACATCCTTCTCACATCCCTCCTCTTAACCTCTCACACTACCTGGCTTCTGACCAGCCAGCTTTCCTGGTGGCTCTGTTTTCTCAACTTATACTCTTCTACTTTTGGAATATTCCAGGCATTATCCTAAAATGCTTTTCTTAATACAGTATGTCACTCTTTTCCCTCCTGTCAATCCATGCTCTCAGGTCTAAAGTGCCACATGTCAGAGCCCTCTTTACCTGTCTGCTGCAGCTGAAGCTGAGCAGTGTGTGCCATAGCCTTTGACATTCTTGCTTATACAGGGTAGAACTTTTGCTAGGCATAGCCCACCTTACATTAAAGAGCCATTTTCAGTAATGGCCTGCATTGGGAATCTTACAAAGAATTTAAAAAAGCATTTGACAGGGTGAAGTGAAATATTTCATGCTCCTTCGCGCAACATGTTGGACTAGAGCGTTTTTTCCTTTCTATGTCTTTGGGTATTTGTATGCAGAATCAGTTCAAAAAATGCCACTCTCTTAAAAAAAAATAATAAAAAATCTTGAAAAACTCTTTTAAATCCCATTTTCCCTTGCTTTTTTCCCCTGCTCATTCCTCTTTATATATACATATATGTATGAAAATGAGAAATGGAAAAATAAGCTTGAACCTTTTTTTTTTCAATTTGAAGGAATGATACCCATTTGAAAGGATCTTTATTAAAATAGGAACTGTTAAAAAGGACTATTTCACTTTATAATTTCAAGTTTTGCTTGCAAGAATGTGAAAGAAAATATTTTTATAAACTTGAGATTTTTGTAAAAGCTGTTTTTACTAGTTCTAAAGAACTGCGTAGCATTAATCTGGCAACATTTCTGGGAAATTAAACAGTTGAAAGGATAAAAATGGGTTTATGTTATCTTTGGGTTTTTGCTGTTACTTTGCTTAGAGATTAATATACAAAATTCAGTTGCCTTCAGAAGGCTTCACAATCATTATAAATTGCTCAGCTCTTGTTGTATTAATTATTTATTTTGGAAAAAGTGTCTTATTATCCCAAATCTTATCTATATAATACCTGATTTTATTAGAGAACAAGGCAAAACAGAAATCCAAAATTTAAACCCCAGGTTTCTTAGGAACTGAAACATCACTTCCATGGGGAATTCCATTATTTCTAATACATTTGTCTGAATTTCAAAAGAGAAGCCACATATTTTTTATTTACTGGAAAAGCAAAAATTGCTTTTCAAGTGAAGGGAACGTGTTTAGGTATGATAGTGCCAAATGCCCTTTTTTTAACAGTGCTTTTATTCATTCTGTATGCATTTACTTCAAAATTAGAGCAAGATATCAATAACATTAGATGTAGGGTAATGGAATGTCCTGAATTAAGCTCTTTAAAATGAAAGCTGTGTGCCCACTTCCCCAGTGCATTTCTTTTCAGGATGAGGATCTATCGAAACAGCCTGGTTTGGGTCTTGATCTCACAGGCATCAGGGACAGAAAAATGATCTTCTACAGACTAATGACATATGGGAAAAATCTGTGGCTTGTAGCAGAGTGGTGATCAGATAGCCACAGCCCTGGAGATCAGCAAGGAATTTATGACATACACATGGACTCACAGAATTGGTATTTAAAATGACATGTTCATCCTGAAGTAAAAGAGAGACTTTTCCATAGTGTGCTAAAGAAATACTCCCACTATTTCTGCTGTAGAGTACCTGTGAATCAGCATTTTCTTATTTCTATGTGTCTTTTGAAATTTCTCTGTTCAGAGCATCCTGCAGTTGGAAAATCACAGGCGTGCTTGCAACCCTCCGGTGGAGACAGAGTGATTCAAAGGCCCTCAGCCTCTGATGGAAAACAGAGAACCAGACTTCAGGTGTAAACTGGAGAGAACTTTGCAGCCAGTGAGACGTCCTTTGAGGTGGTTGCAGCTCAAAAGAGCGTTGAAATGAGAAGAGCCGGAGTTTGACTAGAAGGTGAGAACAAGACCGGCTCAGGTCAGTTAACCTACCACGTTGCGTGTGGGGGATCTGTGATCGGGCACTGTCTCTGCCTGCTCTGAAATAGTGTAATTGAAGGGATGCAGTCTTCAAAGGTATCCTTGCCTGAATGGCAGCTGCTAGGGCTTGCTAGGCACCGCTGATGGAGGAATCAGGAAACTACCCCAGAGAGAGGCTGCAACTGGTGAGAGAAATACTCATGTAACAAATTGCAGATTTCACAGAGGGAGCCCTTGTGGAGAGATGGAAAAAGCATGGAGAGGGAGACCAGGCTGTTAAAAGGTATGAAAGCAGCAGCTGAATAGAGTTGGACTCCTCATCCTGTCAGTGATGGAGTGCCATGACAGAGAAAATCATGAGTCTAAGCTGCTTGATGACCTGAAGGTGACTTCCAGTTTTGTTATTATTCTTAGCTGGTATTTAGATACCCAAAAACCTGAGTAAACCTCTGTGCTTTACACATTGCTTTCTTGACACGTCTCAGACACAGCTGAGGATACTTTGCAGACATTTACAAAATTGTGTGAGGAGGAGATGCAGGAAGCGGACATATTCAAAACTAAATGGATAATTGAGCTTGGAAAAACAAGCATTCAAAAGGGTGAACTGAAATCATGGGCAATGTGTGCACCATCACCTCTCCATTCTGAGGAGAATGCCAATGCCAAAGTGGTGATATTTCAGTACTCTGCTGATTATAAAAGCAAGCAGAGAGAACTGTAGCTATTGGAAGAGAAAATTAAATGTGAGTAAAGAAAAAGAATTTCTTTATCTTTCTTGGAAATTATCCCCTCTCTCTTCTCATCACTTTCATCAGAAATGCACACTCACACCTACCCACAATTTCCTTCCCCCAAATCGTAAATGAGAAAGCCCACAATGGGTGATGAAGACGTTGCAAAGTTTTAGCCTGGCTGCATAGGAAGATATTATCTGATATCAAAATTCTTGTTCAGCGTCCCAGGAAGGGCTCAGGGTTGATAAATTTCTGGGCTTTTCCTTTAATCTCCCCCGACTTCTGAGAGCTCTTGCATAATTGCTCATTTCACAAATCTCTAGCTGTACCAGAAACATTTGGTGCCCTGAGGTCAAGATTCAGTTGGGTTCTGTCATTGTTGAAGCCTACTCTCAATTCTGGTTCTGGCAGGCTGGCTACCTGGCTTTAACAAAGGTGGTCTGTGAGAACTCCAGATCTGCAGACATAAGCAGAAAATCACAAAGCTGAAGCTAGATAATTTGAAGGCAAATCTCAGCATTGTAAATACATGCCAGTAGCTTCCTCCACAGATTTTGGAAATGAGATAGAAATTTCCACTGAAAATTTGAGCTGCTTTGTAATGGTTACTGCTGTGGGTAACCAGGTTTGGGATGGGTCTGCTGACTGGATTTTGTTGATCCCTTGAGCAATAAATCTTGCAGTAGAAAGAAGCAGAAAGCAGAAGGTTTCTAATGAAATTTCCACCTAGAAAATTTCATTTGAGACATGCTCATCTATGGAGAACCTGATCTTTCAAACAGCCTACTCCCTGATCCCTTCCCTCATATTTGATGCCACCAAGCACTTTGTGTGGTCAGGGAGTCATGGATTTCTTCACATCAGAAAGAGAGAGCACCAGGCAAAATTTTCCTCTAGAAGCAGTCATATAACTCAGAGGCAAAATTCATCTCTTAAAAACTGATGATCCAAATGAAGTTATTATTTCAGGACTGTTGTTACTGGTCTGGTGTGAGTGAAGCAATGTCATTTCTCTGAACAAAATGACTCAGCTCGTTCCAGAAGAAAAAACTGAGCTCTGGAACTGACCTCTGCCTGCCCCTGATGTACTAGGGTTGTCATGATGTCTCAATGGACCTAGGGAAAAGCAGCAAGAGCTACTAAACAATTTGTCAGTAAGGAAAATGCCCTCTTATTGTAAAGTTTCCCTTAGCCATATATAGAACAAGATCTATCTGTCTGACAAATAGTTAACTTCTAGTTTAAGAGTTAAAGGCAGGCTCATATTTATTAAACTTCTTTTAAATATAAAGCAATTTATATTTCCAGTGCAGAGATAGTCAGAGAAGGTGGATTGCTTATGAGACACATTTGACCCAACTCCCAGCCTTGGAGCATGATAGTCAGATCTGGATAAATACACACGGACTTTTCTCTTCTAGGAGTACTGGACCACATCACGCTGAAATGGCAACAGCTGGAAATATATTTGATTTTCATCAAGTATATTTGAATGATCTTTCTTAGCTTGGCAACAGTATTGATGGTACTTGTCAATCTTTCCAAATGCAGTTTCTCCTTCTGTGGTTTCATGGTTCCTTTATTGCAAATTCACCTAGGCCAAATTCTTACTCAGCTTTCTTTTGGAAAAAAAAAAAGTCACAGAAATGCCTCTGAGAACTTGTATAAGTGAGGGCTCAGGAAAAATGTAAGCTAAAATATTTGATCTATTTTAAGAGCTATAGAAAACTGTGTCTCTCAGTTGTCCCATTCTTGTTCTACCACTGTTTTCCCCAAACTGCAAGTGTTGGTGGGTTTTTTTCACTGTTTAAACTCTGCCGTCCTTCCCTGAATTCCTTCATAGGCTGAGTAGCAAGGTGACAGTTCTCCCATTCAGTACCTTTTACTTCAAAACTGCTGACATTACTGACCTTGTGTCTCACTAAATACTCTGCAGCATTTCCACCCTCTTCTGGATGCTGTATTTGTAGGTCTCTCCTGGGCATTGCAGTCCTGTTGAAGGGCCAGCTGTGTGCAAAGCCACTGAAGAGTGTCTCTCCGTGACCTCGTAACTCTTGAGTCCTCTATTTTTTCCTCCATGGCTCCAATTAAGCTATGCTACAGCTGGGTTTTTTTCACATGTGCAGAATGGACTTGGGAAATGGATGGTGTCCAGCAGGATAAGAAGGCATCTGTCTCTGGGTGCTCCACTCAGAGTTCCTTGAGCTCTTAAGGCACCCTGAGCACCGTCACATGGGTATTTCTTGGGAGAGTTCTTGAAAGAGAAACCAGCACACGGCTGCTGTGTTAGTGACTAGCCATGCATTTTTATGTAGTCCTTATGGGAAGAGTATTGGTGCTGGAGTACTTTAGTCCTGTGGCTGTGTGTGCATGCAAACAGGCTCAGTCACTCAGGGAGTGTGTGGGCTGTGCTTGGGGTAGGATCACACACATTATTTGGGCTGTGCCACTTCTACCCCTTACAAGCTGTGTGGATTTTGCTAAAGCAGAACGCAGTAGAAGTCACTGAGAACTATTTTAGACAGATTTGGAAAGAATTTTGGGACTGTTTTCATTTGCTCACAAAGACAAATACTTTAGTTAGAGGTTCTTAGAATTAGAACACTTAGAATTATAAAGAAACCACAAAATCCCAGAAAAATTTACATAACCTCATGACACCAAATGGAAGCCTCAGGACTTTCCAGGGCTTTGACTAAGTTCTTTCTGCTTCCTAGAAAAACTGAAAATTCCCCATATTGTTTGTCTAAGAGCTCTTATTTAAATGTTTGCAGGATGGGAGATGAAGAAACTATGAAAAAGTCATGACTCCTGGCTGGTAGGGTAGGAAACTCACTCAGAGCAATAAGAAGATGTTGATTTATGACCTGCTGTGAATTGTAGTCACCTGTAGAATTGGGATGTGTTATCCTGTAAATCACAGAGAGACAGATGACTAGACAGAGGGCAGGGGAAGATGCAGAAGAGATTCATTTAGTAAAATTCTCTATGATTTATTGTGTGGTGGTCCCAGCTATCCCAATGGACATCACTTTCACGTAGTGGCTAGGGTCCTGCAATATGCAACAAAAAGGTTCCTGCAAATTTGCAAGGGACTGTTACTGGCCATTTTCCTCTCTGATTTACAAACATTTGCCCAAGAAAAGGAAGTAAAGCTTTAGTAAGTGAAAAAAAAAAAAGCTCTATTAAGGCTTTTATTTGTGGAAAGATATTTTAAGAAAACATGTTTGGGACAAATGGTGTTCTATATCTCCCTGGGTTATTTTCTTTCTTCTTTTGTGAGATGACTTTATTATCTTCCTGAGTTTTTTATCATTATAATGGTTGTGGTTGGTGTAAGGGAAGGGTCTTATGATTAATATTTTATTCTGGCAAAGATCAGGTCAATACTTTGTGCTCTGTTTTTTAAATTTTATTTCATATAGGCTGCCTCTTTTCCAGGGTTGGTAACTTCCTCCACAATTTTTCTGTCTACAGATCTTTTAAACTCACTTAAATTTTTCTCTCACAACTTTTGATTTAATATTGATGTTGTGACTTGGAAGGAGAGCTCCTTCCAAGAGGAGGGGGCAAGATGAGGTGTCTAGACTTTGTTCACTCTGCATTTTTTTTTGGACTCTATCAGCTCTCATGAATTATGTGGACTCAGGCTTGAGTCCAGCTTGTCAGGAAAGCTGTAACCTTCTTGCACCTCTTCATTACATTCAAGAATACTCAGGAGGAGACACAAGCAGGGAAACAGAGTAAGAAATTTTTGAACTCTGCTTTTCTTCCTGATTTTTATCTCCTTTTTCTGGCTTTGTCATATGAGGATCTTTCACATGGATTGTGTTCTTTGCTGCACCTTGGTATAGCAGGAAGGTGAGGACAGCTCTCAGACGGAGGCTGCTGCTCATGTTGTGCCTTGCTCTCCTTAAAGCTCTGAGGAGCAGCCCGAATATGCCCATGGAATGTCTGTGACTTCATCCATGTGAGAACCCATGTTGGGCAGACAAGATGACGACATTTTAAATAAATGAACTAAGTATGGGTAACCATTGTTGTATCATAGCTTCTGAGGACCATAAAGGTAAGAGCAAGATGCAGGAGTCTACAGTTTTAAAATATTCGTATTGTAAAAGAGCACATGAATTTTTGTGCTGAAAGGAACTGGAAACCTACATGTTTGCTGATATTTGAAATATCGCTTGAAAAGATATAAACTGTAGTGGACCCTGATCCTTGATTGTCACTGACTTCCCCTGAAACAGGTTCGAGGTTATGATGGAGGGATAAATTGCAAATGTATCAATTTCTTAGTTTCTCCTTTTCCTTTTTTTTTTTTTCTCCATGGATTGACTCTCCCTCCCACCTCTGGGAACATTAAGTCCTCACTAAGGGCTGTTCCTCTTTTGAGTCTTCTAGTAAACACAGGGGTTGTTGACTGGAAATCCCCTTCCCTGTCTGTCCCTCCCAGTGGATCACAGCCAGCACTCCACTAGGAAACACCTCAGTCTTCTAGGTCAAGTGGGATCCCATCATTCCTGTGCATATGGCCAGGCTCTGCCCTTTGTTTTGCTGTTGCCTTCCACAACACATCAGTGAGGTGCACAAGGTGTCTTTCTCTTTTTCACTTTATGAGTGATTTTGGTAACAAAAACATGTAGTAACTCAGCCTGGCATTGGTTCATTATTTCAGTACTTTCCCTGCCAGCATGGATCGTTTGACCACACATTTTGGTGGTCTGTCATACAGACTCTTTTTCATGTTTGCCCAGTGGGATGGCATTTGTTCATTTGTTTGGGGGTTGTTATTACTATTTTTAAAAGTATTTTGGATGTTGTTTTCCCAGTGGGATGGCATTTGTTCATTTGTTTGGGGGTTGTTATTACTATTTTAAAAATTATTTTGGATGTTTTTTGCCTCTGCAAATTGGCAAGGGGAATTAAGAGACCTGAAATAACTTTTAACTCTATTATGAGGATATATTCTAGAATGAACAAATGTGCATTCTGATAGACTTGTGAAACTAGAGAAGATATTGAATTATTTTGTGTTTATAAGTAGAACTCGCTGTCAGTAAGGATACACAGCCTCTGACCTGACTGTGTGTTGCTTATGTTGGACTCAGAAGGAAGATCGTAAAGGAAAAATGAGACTGGAGATGTGGCCAGTAAAGTCTTCAAGATTCCTATTTCATACCTGGTAAGAATAGGACTCCTAATGATAATAAGCAGAGAGAAAAGGATTAAGGCAAGCAGGAAAGTTTGTGTGAGACTGCTAAGGAGAAGCAGATTTGAGAAAAAGTGAATGTGTTGATTTACAAAGGAGATAATCTTTTCACTGAATGAAGATAGTATATAATTTCCTTTAGTTGTTTTGAAGATTGGGATCCAGAAATTGAGGATCAGTCTAGAGTTATCTCTTTTTATCAGTGTTATGTTTTTGTAAGAATATGCAGAGATTTCTTTCTTATAACAGGCATTCTGTATTACTTGGAAAATTATCAAGAAAGGATTCCCTGCATACAGAAAACACTTTCCATGCTCAAGGTTCACTTGGCAAGGAGAGAGAATGAACTGGTGCTGTGATGAGTTCCTGATTCTGAAAAAAATTAGGAAGGGCATGGTGAACAAAGAAAGACATGTTCATAAATCCAATGTGTCCTTGAGGAAAACAAGGCTTCTAAGGCTTAGAAGATAAAGCAGCAAGCTCTGAGACTCACGGGGGCAGAAATTAATGGCAAACAGGAAAAGAATTAAAAGCTTCAATCATTAGTAGTTTCAAAGGAGCAGTTTCCTTTGTTTTGCTTGCCTTAAATGGAGGTTGATGTGGATCCTGGAGAACTAGGCTTAACCTTGATGCAGAGTCTGAATAGAAGTTTGAAAGAAGCATTTGTGGCTGTTGACCCAAATGATAACCTAACACTGAGCCTGGTGTTGCACAGAACTGATGTCAGCCCCACAGAACAGTGTTGACTATGCCCTTAAGATATTCACAACCTCCTGGGAATACCAGAGAACACCATCCCCACCCCTCAACTTGAAAGTGATAATGGGACAGAGAGGACATCTGGGCTTCCATGGGAGTGAAGCTCTCAATCAGTCAGTCGTCTCTGGTTCTCAGATCCCTATTGTTCATGCTCTAAGGTTTACAGTGCTGAACTGTAGCCATGTGAATGTTGAGCTTGCTGATGTCTGATCTCCTGCTATGTGTAAGGCGATGCATTCCCCCCTCTCTGGTGTACCTGAATACAGTGGGATGAACAGCCCTCTGGAGCTGCTTTCTCCATTACTGCAGAGAAAGCATAAACAACCGAGTTGATTTAGGCTATATCAGACTCCTAACTATCTATGGTGGGAGGAGAAGAATCCAACCTGAGGTCACTGAAGATAGGTCTGAATATACCAAAGAGAGCAAAACCAGAGTGAGGGCTACAGTGAAGGTGGGTGAGAAGAAGCCAAGTGGAAACTAGGATGACAAATCCTTACTGCAGGCTCTGTAATGTAAAATGTGATCTGTGGGTGTGACTGAGTTAATGGCACTTGCTCTGACACCATTGACTGCTGAAGCCTGGCTGTCCTAGAGGACAGAGATCCAACTGGTGTAAGGGGCTAGCAGGGGATTGTGTGAAAGGCCACCACCCTAGTGTCACTGAATGCAGTGAGCTCCAGGATGGGTTTCTGAGAGAAAGGAGAGTTGTGGGCGAAGAGGAGACTTGTGCTGACCAAGAGGGTGGACAGATGACAGAGTGAGGAAGTCATGGAACAAAAAGAGTCCAGCCTTCCTGAGGAAGCCTTCTTCCGCTAGGGAAATTTAGGCATGTCCAGCTGAGGGGAACAAAGTTTATGTCATATAAGGTCCCCAAAAGTGACTTCATGAATGAGAGAGACAAGATATTAAAGATAATTTCAGAATGACTGTAGTGTTCAGATCTGGGTCATTAGGCTGAGGACCAATGAGCTGAGCAGTCTTGGTAGAAAGCAGGAGGTTTCTGAGCTCTGAGTTCCTGCTTTCTTCGAAAAGGTTGCAATGTGAAAGGAGGACAGGAGTTCTTGCTGGAAGAAGCAAAATTGGTCTAAGCAAGTACCTTGATGCCCGATTAATTACTGTCCTTTTTTTTTTTTTTGCCTGTGATCTCTTCAGACACCACCTAAAACGTGTTGTGCTGCCATTTCATTCACTTTTTCCTGTGGAGGTGGAAGATGTGCCAAGCTTGTTGAAGAATTCATGTACTCCAGAGTTTGCATAACACCTGTGAGGTTTTTTTGTCAATTGAATTTCTGAATGTATCTACTTTTGCAACCATCCTACAAACTGAGACAAGTGTCTGTGTTTCTCAGCCAGGGAGAACTTTGGACCAGGTGACCCGCTGTGGTCTCTTCTAACATTGCCCATTCTGTGAGGTGAGGTAGCCACAAGATTTTCAGGGCTCATACCATATTGAAATAGGCCAGTGTGAGGCTATGCTGGGGGTGCCTAGCAGTCTCCAGTCTAATTTGGAAACAGCTTCTCAGTATATCTGATTGCTCTGGTCCTAAGCTATTATCTTGGACCAGAACCGAGATGGCTGCAGATCCAACATCAGCTGCATCGACGTGAATGGGAAAAGTAGATGAGGTTGGTTTGGGCATATTCAGTGTTCCCTGAATGCTAATGAAAAGAGAAACATGTTTGGCGCCATTACAAGTCAAGCACCCTGAGGATTTCAAAATAGTGTCCTTTTTTACAACAGTAATAAATTTGTCAGTTATGTGGGGAAACATTGTGAAAAATGAATGTCTTTTACTGCATTCAGAGCTGCTGTTCCAAATCCAGTGAGATAATGGCCAATAAAACTTTGAGCTGGGAGGTTGAGTTCTGCATTGCTAAAGATTCATTACGTGTGGTTTTAGAAAATGTACACATGTGCTAGAGTCTCATTGTTCTTTTGCTGTTTTATTATTTTGTCACTCTGAAGTGGCTCTGATTTCAGCTATGAAATGCAAGTTTAGCTTATATTGATCCTGCTGTCTGTGTATAGGTGCTTTGCAACTTTGCAGGATGTTGTTAAGAGCAGTTAGGTTTTATTTGCAGCTGAACCATACTATACTCTGTTCCCTATCAAAACAAATTTCATCTTAGTCCAAATGTACTTGATGTATCTTTTTCTTTCTTGTTTTTTTTTCTTTGCGTTGTAGAGGGTTGTAATTGAGATTCCCTAGGTGTTTTGAATACTTAGATGGAGTCAAGAGCCAATCTATTTGGGCATCCCAAGGCAGAGAATGTGACTGCAGTTCCCAGAACTCTTTTGTTAAATGGCAGGCTCTGCTGTGGGGCCATAGCCTTCTCTTGTCTTTATAGTATAGGCCAGATTCTCCATTAGTGTTAGGCTGAAACTCTCCATTACGTTCCCTGTTGCAGCTTCTAGGATAATGCAGGCTTTCTTTATATCTTTGACAAACCAGTAACCCCTTGTTTGAAAAACATGTGTATTTGGTCAGACTGGAATACAATTAGGAGCTCTTCTGTAACCAGGTTCAGTTTTCAGCACTCAGTGAAAGTACTTCATCTCACGAGAAGTTAGCATTTGAATCCAAGTACATCACATTGCCAGTCCACTTGTTGGTTCTCTAGACAGTATAAATCCAACTCACAACAATAACACTTCATGTGTAGTGTCTGGGGGTTTTTTCCTAACTGTGGTGTACAGTGTAGAAAATGATCCATTAGCAGATCTTGGAGGGATGGCATTACAGACACAATGATGTCAAAAAGCATGAAAATACTGCAGCCTTTAGGACGGGATATGTGAGTTTATTTTGTAGTGTGACCAGTGCTATGCTAGGAAAAATAAACACCTTGTGCTGGAACAAAACCAGTAGACAAGGGCGTGTGCTTGCATAACAAGCCTACTCAGACAAATCATAGAATATTTTCAGACAGAGAAATGATGTGGTCCCTAAGAACTGAATGGAGAGATTGTTGGCTTAGTGTAAACCAAGCAATGGTGTTGGCAACACCAACGGTGTTATGAAAGACTGTGAGGACTGTGCGTTAGTGCAGCATCATCGGTTTATCTCGTCTGATCAAAACTGAACTCCATGAGAGACTGTGGCATTTGTTTTCTCAGCATAGATGGACACATCCTTGGTCAAATGATTCTTTTGAACAGCATTGAAGCTTTGCAAGGGAGACTGGGCACAAAGCAATTTAAGACCTTACCAACTTAAAAAAATTTTGGCAGGAGAATGGCCGAAGAGTTGGGCATGGGCTGGCTCCCACCATGCTCTGCACCAAGGGATGAGTGTGTAGAAGGGCAGTAACGTATTGTTTGTTGATCCCCTCTTGGATAAGAAAAGGTCAGTGTTGCCAGTATGTCTGCTAGAGGATCAGAAAATGGAAATTCTCTCTTCTGTCTCTGGCACCTTGTCTGAAGTTCATGGCACAGTGCTATCGCATGTGTCTGTCTGGGGCTGTGTAATGGGTGTGCTGTACCAAAAGAGTGCAGAGAGGTTTGCTGTTTCCCTTAGCAGGTTACAGCACACACGTACCGCTAGAAAAACTCTTTCTGAAGTCACCCGATCAGATTTTGTTGTTGGTCATATGCGTTTGGAGAAATGCCACAGTCTTCAGTACTGTCCCTTGGATTGTGCACAGGCAATGGGGAGGGGATCAAACCCTTCATTTTATCTATGAAGTCAAAGGCAACTGAAGTCATAGGATTTTAAAGGAGGGAACTGAAATCAGATGACTACTTTTGTTTTGGTTTATTTTAGAGGCAGACATTAAGGTTTTGAATCTGTTTTATCTCACCATCAGAAGCAGTAAGGTTTACCAGAGTTAATTTTACAGAACTAAAATATAAACCAAAAGCACTTAAAACCAGCACCAACTTTCATCCTTTTCAAGTCACTGTGTTTGTAAGTAATACAATATTATGAAATGTACTTATAATTGTGTGTTACTGTTTCCCTTGTAAGGCTCAGCAAATCACGGGGAGCAGCATTCCACTAAGTATTTGGGACATCAGCTGCAAAATGCAGAAGGAGGTACAGGTGGTTCCCTGACATCCACATGGTTTTGATAACCCAATGCTCTTCCTCCTCTGGAGCTCAGGAACTCCTTCCTTAGTCTTCTGCTCCTTCTCCCACTGCTGGCCCACAGGCTACAAACCAAGAGTCCCATTCCAGTCTGTGTTTGCTGAAACTCTGGTAGCTCCACTCAGGCCAGGTGCCCTCCTCCCCCTCTCATGCCTGTACTCCTTTCTGGGGACAAACACTGGCACTTGAAGGGCTTCAGCTACCTGCTACTGTGGCTTGCCACACTGCACAGCCCTGCTTGGGAAACAGGATCTGTAAAAAAGTGCCCCTGAAGTCCTCTCAGATGTTTTTTGGCAAAGAAGCAAAGAGGAATGCTCTGTTTGAGTGTGGGAGGTTTAAAGCTTCCATGCTGGTCTCCAAAGTCTCCCTGGGAGCAGTTGAACAGGAGCCTTACGTGGGGTGGGTGGGTTTGGGTTTGCACCAAACCACGGGACTGAGTGGAGGGAAGATGGGGGGGGGTCCCAGCTCAGGGCACACATCCTCTGTATCTCACTTTGGATATATTATTTTCTGATGGAAGGTGAAATGTTGATCCCTTCTCCTTTCCTCTTTATGGAATTGCTTTGCCCACTGCTAATTTAAATCTCAGGCATAAAAGAAATCTTTGTGTTCAAATAAAAAACATAAATCTTCACTCTAGAGGCAATTAAAAATGAACAGACAAAATATTATAATATACTGAACAATATTCAAATGCTTTTTAACTTTTTCCACAAAAATACATCTGCAGATCTGTATGCCATTGCAGAGATTAGTCTAGAGGGATTTGATCCATAAAACAGAACAATATACTGACTTTTGATCTTTACTGAAGTGGTGAGTGAATGGAAAGAAAAAAAAAAAGCAGGAAAACAGCACAGAAGGTAGAAATTGTGGAGAGCACACCAGGAATTTCTGGAACATTTTACGCTTCAAAAATATGCACATGTGGGTTGTGAACTGCTCCATAATTTTTATGGAATCTGCCCCAAAAAGTCTGTCAGAAATGTCAGGGACCCAAGGCTCTCACTCTTTTAGACCAGGCTCTGACAGTGGAGCAAACCCAACAGGAAGGTCCTCAGGAGCCTTTTGTAGATACAGTAGGCACAGCATGCGGGGCACTGATATCACAGATATCAACAACACAGAAATATCACTCACGTGATAGGAATAGTTCAAATGTCCAAAGACTCCCTGAGGCTGGAAATAGCAATGACAAATTTTGTGCTGGAGCAAATGTTACCTTTATCTCAGGTACTGCAGCTAACCTGATAGAAATGCAGTCTTCTGCCCAGATCAAATTTGTCCTGCTGAGCAGTCTGCTGGTGGAGAAACCCAGAGTCTGTGACAGTGAAACCCTGGTGAGAAGCTCTCTGTTACCTCTCTTCTCACAGTATTGAATTTCCTAGTTTTTATGTCTCATACAACTGATGGTACAATAGAAAGACAAAGCTGGTGGTTCTCTATCTGTCATCAGACAGTTGTCTTTCTGGCCTAGGGGTAGTTTCTCAAAGATATACTTCCTATTTTTCTTACAGCCAAGCTACACTACAGAGAAAGGATTAATTAAGATAGAAGAGAAGCTGGAGGGGGAAGCTGGAGGGAGAGCCATTGTGGTGAGGTAACTTTCTCTTGAATTAGTGCAATTAGGTTGTGTTATGATCAGATTCTGTCACGTAAAATTAGCCCCAAAGATGACCTTAAGAGATCATTAAACCGTAATTCCGTCTGAATGCAAGTGCAACTTTATCAACATCATTCCTGACAGATGTGTGTCTAACTCCTCCTTAAAGATATCCAGAGATGGAGTCTTGAAGTTGAGGCCTCAATACTTAAATAAGCTTTAGCAAGCAATAGCAATGAGCAGCTGTGATTACTAGAATTAAGCTTATATTTTAAGGACCTGGAAAAATCAATCATAATTTTAAAATCTGAGCCAAGTCACAAAGGTAATTCAAAATTAAGCTCTCTAGACAGGTGAGACAATAAATATCCTGGTCTTGCTGCCTTTTTCAGTTTGTTTGTACGGGTTTTTTTCCCTTTATTTAAAAATTGACTGCTTTCTCTGTCTTTTATGATACAGATTTGACTAAAGATTTGTAAATATCGTGATATCTTTTGGTAGGGAGGAGGAGGAGGGAGGAATGCATTGTTTGGTTTTAACTGAAAATTACTTTCTGCCTTCATTTCACATGGTGTGGAGGTGAGCAGGTGGTGGGTGGCAAAGCAGTAACCAGTTAAGATTGTCCAACTTCCTACCTGCCTTGACTTTGGAGCTGCTAAGTTCCCCTCTGTGGGTTTGCAAAAACTGCTGCTGAAAATCTGTATTTAGTTTTTACCTGGGTTTATCTGATTTAAATGTCTGGATAACTGCTTTTGTCTCTTTTGTGCTTACTATGGCCTTCTTTTAGAATCCTTTCTCTCCAAAACTGCTGAGGGATGTACGGGGAAAATTGTCTGTGAACTGAAGTCTTGACTTCAGAATTAGGTCACAAGTTATTGTTTGAGAATTTGGTCCTTAAAACTGAACTGTCAGCAAGAATCATTGAAATTGCCAGGAAATGCACTGTTAAAAAATCAGCTTGGTTTTACCTGCACAGCAAAGGAGACTGCTGTTTGTACTTCAGCAAGGCTAGAATTTAGACATTAGTTAGGCCTGTTTTATAGCATAGACTTAATTCTGGCACATACCTTCATCTCTCTTTGATACTTTCCTCCAGAGCCAACATGGTTAAGGCTACAGTGTTCTGAACTGAGTGCACCCTTTACGGATATGAATTCCTTTTCTAAAATGGAAAAAGGAGAAGTATATTGTGACTGACAGCTCAATCTCAGCTTTGCATCTAAGCAAAACCCTGTTCCACGTGCGAGGCAGGAAGTGAATTGCAGAGCTTCAGAAATAGCACAGAAACCTACATTCTGCTTGCAAGTGCCCCGTTCAGCGCTTCCGCAGGGGCTTAGCTCAGTCCCCGGCAACAAAGGCAGCAATCCTGGTGTGGAATAACATGCAAAAAGCTTTGTTGTGATATACACTCACAATAAGGGTGCCTTACAGCAGGTAGGAAATCTTCTAATTGCTTAGAGGATGTGGTGGAAGGTTGCCTTAATTCAAAAGCTTTGTGAGAAAATGAAGCTGAGTGTGGCAGAGCAGGACTTTGGAGGTTCAGTCTGGTCCCATGAAACTTGAGTTAGGTCAGGTGTGGTGCATGCTAAGGGAAAGTGAGCCAAGATCCAGCACCTTTGGGTCAGTATGGAAAGCAAGACCTGGCATTTACAGCTAATAAAAAGTGTCAAAGTAGCTCTAAGTAGGTTGAACTCCATCCAACAATCTGCTTTATTTTGGTTCTTTTTCTCTTACAGTGGGACTGGGTTTAAATAACAGTGGGTCTGTGTAGTGAAATCTCTTAAAATGACCTAGAAAAGAGATGTTGCTGACCCTGCATGCTTATTCCCAGCTCCCAGAGTTGTCCCTTCCTTTCTTTCCAGAATTCTTTCATTCCTAAGGCATAGTGTGGGCAAGAATACACACATACCCAATACTCATGCCCGCAGATTACTCTGGTGCTGGTGGCATCACAGTGTGGGACAGGGCATTAAACGGGCCGAGGTGAAAGCAAATCAGCTCTCAATTCCTGCCCTTCCCATGCCAGCACATGATTAATATCCCATGGTCTGGTGAGGGAATTGTCGAGGAGCAGTGTCATGCTGGCTGCAGCTACAGGAGGTCTGCTGGCATCACCCAGATGAGCACAAGCACAGCATCACTGTTCAGCCACTGAAGAGGATCCAGGGTGTCCCCGAAACATTGTGCAGGTGCAGTCTGGCCACACGTCTGTTATCTGTGTCCACTGCACTGCCTCGGGGGATCAGTGGGAAAGGCAGAGTCCAAGTGCCCTCACCAGGCTGGTGATGATGGGAAAGTATTGGAGGAGTAGTAGAAAGCCGTGTCCTAATTCTACCAGTGCAGCACTGGTTGTTTTTTGCACCTCTGATGTAATCTGCTTCATCAACAGGCTGCTGAATCTACCAGAGTCTATCCAGGGAGTGTTAAGATCACAGAGGATTGAATTGCTTTTTTGGAAGGCACAAGTCTCTAGCACTCACTGAAAACTTGAAGATGAAATCCTAAAAATCTTGAAATTTCTAGAGGAGCAGTGAGAAACAAAAGACACGGGCATAATCATGTTGTGATATTCTGTCATCATATTTAATGCAGTTCATAGTAGATGTGTGTGTGTGTGTGTAAATAACTATATATTCATCTCTTTGTTAAATAGTTTCTCTACTTATGATTCTAGGAGTTCTTCATATTAAAATTAAGACAATACATGGTTTTATATCACCTATACTTGCAATCCCATTGTTAAAGAAAATGTTGTGGTAGTTTCTGTTGGTGCATTTCAGGAACAAATATCCAAATCTGGTTTATTCAAATACACCAAACATACTTAGTTGCAATGATGGAAGTTATATAATCTATTGGAATGTCACTTTTTATTGCCTGAATGGAAAATAAACAACCCCTTCCTTTTCTCCACCTCAAAAAACCCCAAAAAACTGGAAATCGTTTTAAATGCTGGAAAACACCCACAGGAGATACAAAATGGAGAAACAGAACTGTCAACCTTCCCAAATGATTAATCCTGGATTTTAAACAACAAACAAAATTTCATCTCAAATGATAATTTTCCAGAAACCACAACTAAATGGGTGGACAGCTTTCCATTGGCCCAGTTGAATTTATTTTCATCTACACTTCATGACATCCTTTTCCATGGTTAGTCCCATGGGGTAATTCAATGTTAAGCATATGGAAAAGCAGCCTAATGAAAGTAGTTTTGCAACTTTAAGAACACATCCATTCCCAGGCCTCTTGGGTTTCCTACTTGGAATGAAGGGAAGGAGACAAGTGTGGGACACTTGAGGGCTGGACCTCCACCTCAGCTCCTTGTGTGCTCTGCACCACTGCCATGCAACAGCAGAGCTCTAGGTTTGGTGGGGTGGTGCTACCACCCTCGCTTTGGTAGAGCCCCACAGGGATATGCCTACAGTCCACGCTACAAATGGGAATAGCATCACCACTTCTATCAGGTTTGGGCTCCTTTCCTCACTGTGTGTCACAGTTTTCTCTGCCAACAGCTTCATTGATCAAGGCATAAATGAAGGTAGGGAGCTGACATTTGCTGTCCTCTCAGCACAGAGAGGAATGCTGGCTCTGCAGCCTCTTAAATGAAAGAAGAACGTGAAATCGCATTGCTCCCCTTCTGCAGAGAAGTCATTAACCTCACTAACAGGAAAGGGGGTAGATTTTTAAACCCCATGCCTGGGGGATTAGACAAGCAACTGCTCTTAATGTCAGCATTGATATGTCTGAGTAAGTTAGTCCCTTCCTGAAAACATAACCCAGGTGAGTAGAGGTTCTGGCTGTGCAGCTTTAGCCAAAGTGAATGGAGGAGAACAGGGCTTACAAAAGAAAGGCCAAACCCAGGCCTGTTTATGATAAAGGAACATCTACATGTTTACATTTATCAATGTGAATTCCAAGGAATAGATATATATACATATATTTATATATATATATTTATATACACACACATATGTATCTATATATATATATATATATAATATTCAGTGTGAAAAATAAAAGGCTCTTCACCAATGTTTTGGTATTGTGCCTTAAAAAAATGACACTTTCCACTGCCAGTCATGACTTTAAGTCAGATTATGGCTAAAAATATTAAGGGAAGGATCACCACAGCAACAATCACATTGCTCCCCTTCTGCAGAGGAAGTGGAAAAACACTCAAACTTTGCCAGCCTGAATAAATTACCCAGATTATCAGAACTGTAAGGAAAGCCATATGTAAGCAACTGTGTGTGTGTGTGTGTCTGGGAGTGTGTGCAAATGTGTTAACTGGGTTGCAACCCATTAAATACTTAGGTCAAAGGGGGCAACTCTGAAAATACGCTCAAGAGAAAAAAATTACTGTGGTTGTACCTTAATTGGCCAGCAGATACCATGGGAAGGGTAGTGCACACTGTAACACTGGGAGACTCCAGTCCAGCTGCTGGGCTGGGCTCTCCTGCCCGTGGTGGTCTGGAGATGGGATGGAGGACATTGATGCTCACTTGGTCTTGAGCCAATGTGAAGCTGAAAAAGGGCTGCTTTGCTCACACAGATGCCCTCTTACTCCAGTCTCATAGTTGTTTGTACATATTTGGCATAGTTTGCTCTGCCAAAGGAAAACATCTCATTAGCCAAGGGGTGAAGAACAGGGGTGGAAGGGTGAGGGGGCAGGAGCAATATTGTCACTGCTTGACTTGAAGCACATTATGTGGCAGTCTGTGCTGGAAACCTCCTCTTACCAGGCTGCTCACACTGTCAGTGAAGATAGGATGGCAATCTTAGAGGCAGTCCAAGGACGTGACTTAGAATAGTTGAAATGATGTCAAGCTCTTTGGTGAATTCATATTGCATTAAAGACTTCAAATCATCTTATGGAAGCCTGAAGCACATGGCTTTCAAGCACTGGAAGAGAAGGCATAGAGTGCAAAGGCTGTGTGCTCCCATTCTCTTGACATTAGAAGGAGCATTTGTGTAGCTGTTTGTAGGTCCAGAATTAAACCCTGGACTATTGTCTGTCCAGGGGGCTACTGTCGCTTTCTGGCTTGGATTTCTAGCTAGAAAGGATCCTCAGTTATTTTTGGGATCACACATTTTAAATAAATGGTGCTTGACTGGTCTGTGTCTTTAGCCTTTCCTACTTTCCAGATTCACAGATGTTCTGCAAAGGAGGTGTATGCTCCTGCTGAACAAATTTAAACCTACTGATAACAGACTTGCTTTTTTTTCTTTTTTTTTTTTATGTAGGCTAGTGCAGGCTTGGGCTTGGCCAGATGATCTCAGTGATGCCAGTGATATCCTGGCCCCATTTGAAGTATCTACTGAATGATGGGTCCAGTATATATTGTATATATATTGTATATATATTGTACATATATTGTATATACATTGTCTGTTGATGCAGACTGAATTCCAGTAATGACCCATACCTGATGGTAACATGGCTGGAAAATGGTTATGATGGCTGCTGTCAGAAGCATATGGGGCTCTCTCCTGACTTGCAGTACGTGCTGTTCAGGGCCCTCGTGTGCCAGTGCCAGAGAGGCACATGAGCAAGCAGGAGGTTTCAGTTTGATCAGGCTGTCTGAAAACTCCTGCTGTTACCTCCAGCTTGTAAAGAACAGTCTATGGCAAATTTGATTGCTCTGCAATATTCTGCTTTTTTGGTTTTTAAAGTGCAAATTTTAAACTTTTCTTTCCAACTCATTTGAAGAGCCCTTAGGGCCCACCCACCTTGCTCTGTTTTCTGTCTTTTGAGAGCTGCCACCTTGCTGTGCACACTGTGGCTCCAAGGCTGGCAGCCTGCTGAGCCACGGAGCCTTGCCACATGGCATGGATTTTGTGCTGGCTGGTGGTGACTCCGAGCCATTGCCGTGGGGAAATCTAACAGCAGCAGCTGGAGTTAATGAATCCTACATCATCCAGGATCAAGGACAGGAATCCCAGAGCTCAGAGGGTTTTTGTGGAGGTCTGCTGCAACCTTGATGTGTGAGTGAGTGGAGGAGATGAAAGCACATCTGGATGGGCTAAAGAACACAAAAGCACCGGAATTCTAATACTTGATTCAGTGCTTGTGCACTGAATTTGTTTTGGTTTGGTTTTTCTTCCCCATCTTTTATTAAGATTTGCTTGTTTTTCTGGTTAAGGAAAGATGAGTGGTACGTATGGTTAGATGTATGTCTGGTATGATTCTGTTATTGTGTGTGGGACCTTTAAAAATAAAGTGTTCCCCAGGCTGTAGTCTAGAAGTGAATGCCATGCATCAGTGCAAGATAGCCCTTACAGTGAATTGCACTCATGCAGTTATTTCTCTCCTTGCTTGTTTGATTTAATTTGAAACAAAAACTATTCTGCTTGTAGGCAATTTTGATCAAGGCATTCAGGAAATGGAACAGGATTAGATTTGTGGAAAATATAACTGTGAAAATCCTACAAGAACAACATGTTGCTTCCCCCACCATCCTGTCAAAGTCGGGTCTGATCAAGATGTCTCCTCTGTACCACCCTGACCTACCTGTTAGGAGGACAGATTCTGAACTGGATGATAATGGATTTTCTTTCCCCTTCAAAATCACAGTCTGCAAACTAAGGTCTGTATGTTATAACCAACACTCCAGTCTAGAAAGCTGAAGTGATTCCCAGCTGCAAAACTCATATCTGAGTTCCTGATAAGGAGATAATATGAGAGAAGCCACCAATTTCTTTCATCCAGATTTAGTGGATGAAAGCCTCAAACATGAGGGATATATCTAAAGCAGCTGACGGTCTTGCCTGCATGATAATTTGGGAATAACAGACTCAGTAGCCTCTAAGCTGAACTCTGCCTCACAGAGTGCCTTTCTGGGGACTAGTTTATTCTGTTTGTTGTGCCTTCCTGTCAGATGTGATGGGAAATCAGTGATGAACAGGAGGTCCCTAATCTCCATGGATACTTGTCTCTGCATGGTGTCAAAATCTGAGTTGGCTGTTAATTTTCTCATATTTTACATATGACTAATTTACTTAGGAAGGGAGGGGAAGGAAGGAAGTTATTTGAGATTGAAGTAAAAAATTAGAGAAAGAAAATTTGGCAGTGGTTCTCAACTGTAGCTGCTGGGGGACCTCCAGAAGCCTGCCCCATACCTGCATCCCTCAAGCTTGTTGTCAGCTCTCACGCTTTGTTCTGTGCTCAGAGCAGGGTCTCAAAGGAACGCAGCTGCTGCAGCTGCTCGTAGACCAAAAGGTGACCTTTGAGTAGCTGAGGAATGATGCATTATTTAGTGCATTCCTGGCTAAAATGGAGATGAAATGTTTTCGTGAGCGGAAAGATTTGTTTGTCCTTTCACTTGGATGCATCCTGTTTGCATCACACAATAGCGTGGCGTGCACACCACTCTTCGCGGTTTCTTCGGGGTAAAGTTTTTGGTAAGACTTTGAAAAAACACTGACTGTTTACTAGAAGGACCCTACTAGCCAAATGTAATAGACTTCAGTTTAGAGGGACCAAGTTTGCAAAAAAACCAACTTCTATTTAAAAAATGTGTAGGAGTGAAAGCTTCCTGGTGAAGTGTGTGTCTTTAGACTGTCAGCTGATACTGATAAGTACCATAACCAGCTGTTACTTCAACATGAAGTGTTTTGCTTCTTTCAATTAATCAAGAGTCTCTTGGAAGTTGCCATAGAGGGCATTCATTACAGGGATGTTTAATGAGTAGAATATTTGTCATTTGCATAGAGAGAGGCTTCAGCAGTGATCCCAGTGATCTGTGATAGCCAGGTACTTAGGCACTCTGTGTGTCTGTTGGGTGAAGGAGGGGAGGCAGATGGGACCAATTTTTCACAATGTCTGACATTAAATTTCCCACGTGGTCTTCCAGACAGAGATTCAAAGAGGCTGGAACCTACCTCTCCTGCTGACTGTGAATGAAGACTGCGGTACACTCTCCTACAAGTCCATCTGCTCTTTAACTTTATAAAATTAAAAAAAAAAATCTGTCTAAGAGTGTTTTTCTTTTGAAGTTTCCAGCACTGTTTATAAAGGCTCAAAAGGAGTATTATTCATATGTTTCAGATGAAGTAAGCTGAACTGTCAAAGTAACAACTGACTTGAGAATAGCCAGTATTCTCCAAGGCATCAACATTTAGAAGGACCTGGGAAAAGATCCTGTGCTTACCAGGAAATTTCACTGATCTCATCAAGCCCCAAAACACAGGAAGGAGAAAAAATCTGTGCAAATGAAGAAGTGCCCAGCAGACCATGCTATCTTGTTGAAAACCCCAGTGGTAAAAATTTTTTATGAAATGATAGGTATCTGCTTCTGTGGGATTATTTTTAGCAGTAAAAGAGTAGATGGTGTAAGACAAGTGAAGAGGGATTCCATAAATAACTGCAAGTGTTTCAGTTAGCTGTTTGGCATCATCTTAATTGTTACAACAAAGAGCACAAGATGACAAAAAATGAGCACCTTTCTACTCAGAAGGTAAACTGCTTTTAAAAAAGAAAGGAATGGAACCCATCTTCGTGATTTCTAGAATCCCAGTTAATTAAAATGGACATGACTGGACAATAGACACCTGAGCATCTTTCAAGACATTTCCCTGGCATGTCCTTACTGACTCCAAGACCTTATTTCCGGCCACAGTGTCTGCTCATACTAGTCCAGCACCCTTCAAACCAACCGTCCCCAAAGGATCCAGCAGACATGGTCTGAGAAAAGAGCTGAGCACAAGCTGGTAGGAGCTCACTGCAGGGAGTTTTAAGTGCTGTGGGATTTAGTCAAACAGTAAAGTACAAGCTTCTACTATGACTCATCTGGTGTAAAACTAGTGCTAAGTATTGTACATAATTAAGACAACATTATTACAGTGAGATGGCACTTCTTTTTTTGGTATGGTTTAAGTCTTGAAAAGGTGTAATGTTTTCAGCCTTCAGAGCTGTGAAGATGAGGAGTTCTGATAGGAGTTCATTCTAAAAGATATCATGGCTACAGTGAGTTTAGATCATAATTTGCGTTGTTGCTGAAGCTTTGCATGCATATTTCTGTTGGCTTTGTGAAAAGCTGTGGTATTTGTGAGAATAAACACGACCTTAGAGTCATGTTCATTAGATAACGCTTGCAACACTGGCCTCTCTACACATTGAGGGTTTTCATAATTTTTATACCCACAAATCAAGTATTTTATTTTGAACCACATTTCTTAAAGAGATGTCCTATTGGTTTTTCAAGTCACAGGCGAAAAAATTATATTTGCCATTGAATGCAACAGAAAATGCTGGTGACAGCAGTGTCACTGAGCTGGAGATTCAACGTTTGAACACTGACTGTCAGCAGGTACAGAGGTATTAGTAAGACATTGTCCCTACCAATGGAAAAACTTGAACAAGTAGGTCACTCCAATTTGCTTACTTGCCCCAACTTTTTCCTTCAGAGGTCCACAAATCAACTTTGCTTTTAGTGAATTCATGTTCTTGGTTGAAATTTATTGTGGTATAATGCAGAGAAATTCAGCTTATTGGTCATTCTAAAGCCATTTGTTCAAGTTACTTGATTCTCATTATCCTTGACTAGAAACTGCTTATGGTATTATGATATTCTTTCTGTTCATTGATTATCTGTCTGACTTGCAAGGGAGAGGTGGGAAATCAGACTGCAGGATGGTTACATGGGCCATTTTAAGGGACAGGACTTTAAATGAACCCATTTCCACCTCTGTATTCCAATGGATGCCTTTGAAGTATGTTTATGCTCTTACTAGAAAATCCATTGGCTACTTCTTCAACCTAACTTTACCACCACTTTTCTTATAGTTTCCGAACATGCTTTTTGTACCATGTTCATGCACAGCTCCAAGGAATTATTCATGTAAGTTACAGGAATTACAGAGTCTCAGGAGGAATCCCAGACAAACAACACACTTGGGTGAAGACATCCCAACTACAGCTAGTGAGCCCTTTCTTGTTGTATGAGTTGAACAAACTGTAATATTTTATCAGTCTGAAGACTAAGAATCCCAAGGGCCCTTCTGAAAAAATTATCATTTAATATAAAAGATAGATTAATTCCTGTTTTGTTTGCACTGCTGCTTTCCGGATGAGTTTCCAATCTATTAGTGAAGCAGTAAATGCTCCCCCAGCAACCAACCACTGATGTTTTGAAAGCAAATCAAAAGCAGAGTAAGGCTGTTGAAAAAAAGGGCTTGAAAGGAAAAGACTGAAAGATCATACCATTCCTATGGTGGCTCCAAAAGTTTGTGACGATTACAGGTGACAGAGAGGTGGGCTGGAGACCAGAGAGAGACCCAGGGATCAAGGACAAGATATCTGCCTGCAGAGTTTTGTCCTAACATGCCTTCTTGAAGGCTCACAGCCTCAACAGCACGACTAAAACTTTGTGGGGTTGATCTGTTAGGGGCACACCACCAGAGGTGGAATTGTGTGAGAGGATGGATAAGCCTCAAATGGAGAGAGCGTCTGTTGACTGTGGTTATTACCTTGGACTTTGTTCAGCCCTGACAGGATTTACAGAGAGTCTGGACATGTAAGAGAAACACTGTGCATGCCTATTCTTTGCAACATAGGGTTTTCACTTCAGCTGAGGGGGCAGGGACCTTGCTGTGGGTGCATGCTGGAGTCGCTCTCCTGATGCACTCTCAGCTGGTCTGACTTTTATCTTTATTCCAACCATAAGCTCACTACAAGCCCAAAGGGAAAAGTATTTGTATTCCACTGTGCACATTGACAGTAATTTTGTGGATGCAGCCCAACACTGTAGAAAGAGACAGGTATATGGAGCATTTAGAAGGCAATAATTTCTTCTAACTTTTTTTTTTTTTTTTTTTTTTTTTTTTTTTTTTTTTTTTTTTAGCCACACTGCAAAGGTTATAGTGGGAATAGCAAAGGAAAGAACTTGCAGACTTCACAAAAATCAAAGCCTACAGCTTGTGCTGGATGGGTTTATTTGGCACACATCTGTGGTTATGAAATGAATTTTGAATTGCTTTTGAACTTCATCTGGATAATGATTCATCCTTTCAATTTCCCTTTTCCCTCCAGAACATCCGCCATTAACAAACCAACCAGTTGCAATGTTGTACAATCCACATTTGAACCTATTTCTCAAAAGATTGCGCATTTCCTTGAATAAATAATTAGTCAGCCCATTTGCACAGAGATAAGGTCTGTCTTGGGACTGAAAAATGAATCAACAACCCTCTCTGGCAACCATCTTTGAAATGGTCAAGAAGCAATTGCAGTAGAAATGTGTTAAAATGCAACTTCGTGTTGCAGAAATGCCACATCAACAGGCAGCTTAAGTGTTTCTGTACAAAGAGATATTGTATAGCCTTGGTTGGGTTGAGTTGAGCCCATTACAGGGTTTAGGCACGTGCCTGAAGATGGAATTACACGACTGAAGCTAAGATGTGCTTAAGTGTTTTGTTGTGTATGGGCCTACACACTACATCTGTGTTTGTATCAAGAAGAAAAGCTGTTCTACAAGACATTCAGGCATTTTAAAACGTATTTTTGTTCTGAACTGGAACAGGAAGTTTTATCTTTTAATGAAATTTAGGAGATCTTTAATTCCAGAAATCTTGTAATTGAGCATACTTGAAACATTGTGTGTCAGTAATGTTGAAACGATTTGAGACATTAAGATTGAAATATTGCATGTCCACATATGTTACTAAATTAATTAGAAGCAACTGTTAACTAAGCATGCTGGGATTGCCTGGGTTTGTATTACCACCTCCTGATACAGAAAAGAGCTGTGGTCTGGTCTAGCTTCTTGGCTGAGATGCAATGTTCCATGAACATGCTTCTCAGCTGAGCAGTAAAACAAGGATATTCATCTGTGCACAAAGTAGACCTGGATCTTCTAAACCCTGCTCAGTCCAACTGGATTTAGGTAGGGACATCACAAGTGTCTTGTACTAGGTCTTTGCTGCAAGTGCTTCAGGAATGCAGGGCACAGACCTTGTGCTTGTGCTTGTAGGTGGTTTGGGTCTTCCTTGGCTTGTTGGTTCTGCCTTTGATGTATCCAAGATGATTCCACACTGTCCAGGAGCCATGGTAGTTTGGGTGCAGCATCATCATTTGCATCTGATGCTGTACATGACAGCTGAACCCCTCTGGAGCTGAGGGCTTGCAGCTCTGCAGCAGCCAGCCTGGGTGCAAAACTAAGCTGCAGCTACTTGAAGTCAAGGTGGGTCTTTGCAGGAACTGTAATGTTCCCTTCAAGCCTGTTCTGCCATAGACATCCCACTACCTGAGGACTGCAGCCTGGCTTTAAACTTAAAATCTAAAATTTGCAAATCAAAGCTAAGCGTGTTTTGGTAACTTCTTACTAACTACATTACCATAATTAATTGCCATTCTCTTGAAAAAGTTTCAGTATTGTGGAATTAGCCTTCACTATAAGGAGACTGATGCACTGGAAAAAATTCAAGCAGCTCTGTGAGTATATAGCAAGAATGATAGACAAAGTCTTACCACACTGAATGTATTGTTTGTTCTGCCTGTCTCTAGATATAGTGGCTGTTCAAAAGGGAGTAGATACCTGGGAATAGTCTATGAATGGGAATCATACTATGTTCCCCTCTGTTTCCCCTGCTCTTCAAGTTACAATCTCTTTTCTCAGTCTTATTGCATGACAGATCAAGTAGGGTTGATGCCCAGGCCAAGAGCTTGTTTGGGTAGGTGGGCTTAAGAAGACTGAAACAATTGCTTTAGATAGGAATCTTTCCATGGCCCAAGCATATGGCACCTATGGTGAAATTTATTCAGACAAATATTTTATCTAAAATGGCCTTTCCTGCTTAAGTCTCTAGTAGTTACAGCTTTGCTTGGATGTCCTGCCCTTTTCTTCTGGGGTTGAAATAAATATCTGAGCTCCATAGCCTTTGTGTCCCTGTCAGCTTCTGGGTCAGCTGGCCAGCAGAGAAGTTCTAATCCCATTTTTGAGAGATGTTCTTTCATCCTTTAAGGCCTCAACTCCAGCAAAACATAAACCAGAAGATTTAGCTGGAGACTCTGAATATTACCCCTTATGACAGACCCCTCTGCCCTTGCTTGGCTTCTCTCTTACTCTTCCTGTAAGAAACTAGGACAGTCCCTAGTATCCAACCAACAGAATTCTTTGGATTCAGATCTGCTTAAGAATAGGAGCAGGAACCTGGATTCTATGTTCATAACAGTTATTATTATTATTATTATTATTATTATTATTATTATTATTATTATTATTATTTTGCTGCAGTTACTACATGTATGGTTATATTTCTGTCTGAAGAAACAGAACAGCTTCACAAATGAGTATAAAAAGATGCATGTGTTTTCCCGAGCTTGTATGTATTTTATGTAATCTGACACTTACTGTAAGAAATACATTTTATATAATTGGCAGTGGCAGACACATATTCTGATAGAAAAAAAATATATTGAACAATACACTATGTATCACTGATAGTGACTTGCAGCAGTATTTCCATAAAAGTAAAAGAAAATTTAGCACTTGAAAGTTAGGCCTCAAGACCAAAATAAAATGCTTTTCTGTTTCTGTACCTAGCCTAGGATATATCTCACCTCACTGCAGACATCAGCAGTGTAGACACATATGGCAAAACCCATCACCCCAAGCTCCCTTTGCAGTCAATACAGGGAGCAGGCACTTTTAGGCCATGATTCATCTGACCTATTTACATGTCTGCTGTAGGAGGAGATGAATCACTGCCTAGACTAGATCTGTGTGGAGGATAAAAGGAGCCTAAGATGGCCAGCACAGATGTAGATGCTTGTAAAGATCTGCAGTTTGAATTTAGGCTTTCAGTTCGGAACAACAATTTTTCAGAGAAGAGTAAAATTTCCTAAGCTGTGTTTTCCTAGCAAAATATGTGTATGAATACATACGTATATGGTATTTTTCTTCCTGCAACAGAAACATTTGCAACAATATCTTTTGAACACTGGCCCTATATCCCCTTCCAAATGTTCTACCATCTGAAGAGCTGCCATTTTATCTCTCTCTGCCTCTGCCCCTCTTTCACACACACAGACGTGTACACATACCATATTTCAGAGCTGGGCCTCCTGAATTTTCAGCACTAACTTCAAATATATTGCTCTGTGTGTGGCAGCCAGAGCTGCTGTTACACACAGACAGATATATTAATTGGATTTGTTTTTTTTAAAAACTCAAAGAAAAATATGCAAACAAAACCACCAAACAATGATTTTTGAAATTTCCTTCTGTTTAAAAATAACATTTTTATTAGTTTGGTTTTTTTTTCCTTTTAGAATCTGCTCTACTCTGCCTGCAGCCTTGGTGAGGCAGAGCTTCATAGGAAGAAGAACATGAATTTCTGGAAGACAAGTACTGATGCAGAGGAAGGAGGAAGAGAAGACCTGATTATCTAAGAAAGAGTGCAGGTTCCTAAGTAAAGCTCTGAGATGACAAGAGAGAGGAACACTTGTGTTATTATGTATAGAAGGTCAGAGTTGAGAGAGTCTGGTTTCTTGAGGATGATGTCCTGGCAGGTACTCCTGTGCACATGCTGTAGTATAATGTTCCAGTGCATCCATACATCCATCTACACTGCAAATGGCATGGGGGTAATATTTTAAAAAAAGAAGAAGAAATGAAACCACCCTGCTGGAGAGCTTTGCAATGCTCAGCTGCTCCTGAGGAGTGCTTGGTGTAGCTACAGCAGGCAAAACATCCCTCCCGTGTAGACACTGGCACACAGCACAGCAACCCATTTATGTGAGCACCTGGTTGATCAGTTTGCCTGTGACAGATCTTGGCACACCCTCTCCTCTGGCTGTAAAGCTCTACTGACTTGTATGTTTTTTCCCCCACAAATTCTTGTCTGGCATGGGAGGACTTGGAACAGAACAACACTGGCTCTGGCAACAACAGGAAAGTGCATTTTAGATAACCCTTTAGGATGAAAGCTTTGCAGCCATGTAAGGGCTTTTCTGTGGGGTTAGCGAGGAAGGGCTGTCCATCATCCAAAGTCTACTGCTGTGGGAAGGGTGCCTGTGACTGCAAAGGTGTTTGGCAAAGGCCACGAGCATCTGAAGGCTGCTCTGAGAAATGGGTATGGGCTCACAGTTCCCCACAGGTTGCAGTGCAGAAGCGGCTTCAGGAAGAGAGCGCTCATCCACCGGTCATCCCAGTGCATCATTCATTAAATATAACGCCCTACAGGAAAATCAGGGGTTTGTGTTTTCTGTACCCCCTCCTGCATCAGCCCTGACGTCAGTAGGTTGGAACCACGGAAGTTAAATTAAGGCCAATGCAGTCTAATAGGCAAGGGATAGCAAATGCTAAGAAGTCAAGGTAATGAGAAAATACCTGCCATCTGGAGCTGTCATAAGCATGAATTTACATCTCTCCCCACGAAATAAATAAATCACAGCCTACAAAACATTACTCTCCCTGGATGCAAAGTCCCACTCCTGCCGCTGCCACCAAAAATTTTGGGCTCTCCGCTTTCTGCACGGCCGGTGGCTTGTGCTGAAAGCCCCAGGGCGACGTGCCTGGGCGCGGGGAGACATCTGCAACCGCTGCCTGTTCAGGCGCGATGGCTGGAGCGGGATCTGTTCCGCTGCATCCGCTCGCTCCAGTCCTCGCTCTGACGGAAAGTTTTCCTCCTGGCTCTGACAGCACCGCAGCCACTTGGGGAAGCACATGACTTCCTTGGGAGACGGTGTTTCTTATTTGTGTTGCAGGCCTCCAGCAGGCATGGCACCGAGGCAATATTTATATCAGTTTTTGTAACATCGTCGCAGCAGCTGCAATTTTGGGAACTGAAGTGCTGGCTGGAAGTGGGAGAGAGAAGCACAAAGCACAACACGCCACACAGAAATGGGGATGCAAGGGGAAAGAAAAAAAAGGGGAAAAAAAAAGAAAAGTAAAGAAAAGAAAATTGGCAACCAGCCTCCTCCCCCAGAAAGCTCGTTGTGTTCCCGGGTGCCAGGGGTGCTGCTTGCCTTCCAGATGGTTACCACAGGGCCCATCTGTGTAAAAGTGAGTCAATGGCAATTGCAGCTCAGGATGCGTGTGATGGGATCAGATCTATCCCCTCAGGGTGCTTGCATTCCTGGGGGAGCAGGGCAGGGGAAGGAGAGTCCTCCAGCCAGGTGGCTTTCTGTGCTACAAGCCAAACATTCTTCAGCAGTCTTCTCATACCCTTCAGCTATGAGAAAGCGTAGTGCAACACTTGTGTGCAGGTAACCAGGCTGCCCCCAAAACTGCTGCAGCCCCATGCTGTGCCTTGGCAATCAGCCCTAGCAAGCTCCTTATCCCAGCTGAAATGCCACACTGGTGCAGCCATGCTGCTCCCAGGTGCCCAGCTCAGATCTCTGAGCCACACTCTGCAGGTGTTCTGACCTCTGTGGAACCGCCTTGCTGTGGCTGGGAAATCCCCAGGGAGGTGGGATGGGGGTCCTGTCCTCCAGATGATTTACTTGCTGCTTCCCATTAGAGGAATGTGACCCAATTCTCTCCTTTTCTGTCCCCTGGCTTGATTTCAGTGGTGTTTAGCCAGGGGAGGTTTGAGGCTTCTCTGGTGCTATGGGGCAGGAAGTTATAGCTGCCTGAAAGACAGTGGAGTCCTCTTCACTATGTCTCCTTGTTCCTTCATCTGCCCTGCAGCAGAGGCAAGTAAGTGCTCTTGGTGGGTCCCATGTGTGTAAGAGGGGCTCTCCACTGCCCATGCATGTTCTCCATAGGTGGTTTCTACCTCTGCTGCCAAACAGCAGCAGCTGGCAGAACATAGGCCTGAATTCTTCCCTGCCCATTGCTTTTTCTCCATGTAGCTCCACTGGCCTGTGGAGTTGTCTGGCAGAGGATGTCTCACACAGTCCCCAGTTACCTTAGAGCTTGGTGAAACTGGAGAAGGTTGACATGAAGCTAAAAAGCTCCCACAAGGTGCTGTCCCAGAACCTGTTAGGTGATGTGCATTTTATCATGGGCAAGAGCTGAAGGTCATTTGACCCAAATATAGCTGTGTGGTGCAAAATACCTTCATTGTCCTGGACAGCACAAGGTCTCTAGAAAAAGCTGGGCTAGCAATGAGCTCTCCGTGTTCATGTGTCCTGCAGTCCTCTGAAAGGACTGCTGTGAGGACTAAGTGGGGGAACCGTCGCTGTATCTGCCTGGGAGGACTCTTGAAAACCTGTACCTGAAGCTGCATCACAAGCTCCCTGAGGCAGAGACACCATCAAAGACTGGCAACATGGTAAGCATGGCTTCTTGGACTGTATCTGTCAGAAAATCCTCTCCAGTCTCCCACTTCATACGCTTTTGTGCCATAAGCACTTCTACTTTGTCTCAAAAAGAGCTGCAACTTCAGTGCCCAAGTTGTTTCCTTAGCACAAACACCCTGAAATGCTCCTGGTGAGCAGAGCTGGGGTAAGACAGGCGGGGAGGGGAGGGAGGAAAAAAAGACATGCCAGCTCTGGTGGCAGATCCTCCAAGGTGGCGTGTGGAGGGCTTGGCAAACCTTTCAGCACTGTCCTATTGCAACAGGAAGGAGGAGGATACACAGAGGTTACTTAAAAGCCTCCAACTTTTTCTCTGCTTCTATTGCACTGCAGAAATTCTGCAAGGGAGAAGAAAAAAAAAAAGGACTATCTGAAAAGAAGGTATCCTTGATAACTAAAAAAACTTCCTTTTAGAGCTTACTTCTGTTAAATAATTGCTACATTTTAAATTGCTGTTTTCAGTGGCTTTGGGAAGAAGTTCTCTTCTCAGTCATTAATATTTTCTTAGAAGGGTGGCATGGCTTTTTTACTGCTACATGCTTACACTGAAATAGATGTGAAAGCAGTTTTGAGTAGCTCAAAAAGAAGTCTCTGATCAGCCTACATCTAAGATTTCCCTTAAGGACATTAGTGGGAGAGAAATAAGTGGATAAGTGCTTTTTTCTTTTCCTTTTTTTCCCTTTACCCCCCTCTCTCTTCCCCCCTCCCCCTCTTTTTCTCAAAAGTGGATTGTCTGGGTGCATAGGGACAAAAATACAATTCTCCACTGATCATCCACATACTGTTGTAGGCTGTAGTATTTGGCTTGATTGCAGTATGACTTATAATGCCATTTTTATTAGGGAGAGGTAGTGTGTGATGCACTTTCTGAAAATATAATTTGCTATTTTGGATTCAATAATGCTGTTATGGAGTATGAGAGAGTGAATGATTTTCCAGTTCTTTTACCTGAAACTTCCTAATGTTTTTAGTGCCCTGCTTCTCCTAGGCAAATACTTCTGTGTTAGACTTCCTTCCCCTTCTCCCGCCCCCTCCTTCTTCTCTTATTCATGTGTGTTGATGAACACAAAATGCCTTCCAATCCTTAGAGAGCTGTACTTATCATTAGACTGATGTTTTCTGCCTCTCAGGTTTTATTTATGTAAGTCTAAAAATGTGTAGCTCACTGGCACCCCACACTGCTTTTGGCTTCTCCCATCTTGCACGTGCCATGCTAGCTCATGTTTGCTTTTTCCTTGCACTCTTTCTTTCATGGTATTACACCTTTTTTAGCACAGGATGTCTGAAACAACAAGCACTAACGAGGAGAAGAAACTTCCTTTGAATGGGAGAAGAGCCATCCCACCAAACAACTCCAATGATGAAGAAAATGAGGTCCCCGAGATGGAGGCTTTTGGATTGATACCTAGAGGATTTAATCCTAGAGGTACAGTGTACGATTAAGCCATAAATCTATTTTCACATCTTCCATACTCTTCTCAGCACAGGTCTGTGAACTAAATCCAAACCACTTTTTCCTTACATCTTTCCAACTCAGATAGTTTCTCTTGCTGCTCATGGGAAAACTTACTGAAACCACCTGTGTGCATGGAAATGTTAACACGGATTATGGGTAGGGAAAGCGAGGAGTGGAGAAGCTGAGTGACCAGTTTTCAGCTTGAATTGTGGGACCGGTTAAGAAAAGGCAAGAATGGGTTTTCCCAGTTTGATCACAATCACAGAGTCACTTTAGGAACCTGCTGGCTTCAGGTGCAGCTGTGGCAGCATTGGAGTGAAGGGCCAGAAGGAGTCTGTTCTCTTAATGGCCCTTCTCATTTATATGGCCTTAAACTCCCTGTGAAACTGCTGCAAAATGTTGTCTGGCAGGCAAAACTTTTGCTATACATGTTCATCTCACTCAAAAAAAAATAGCATGAGACTAAAAGGAATACCCATATGATTATTTATTTTCCTGTGAAAAATGTTTCAATCATTTGGCTAGGGAAACAAACCAACATCATGGTAGAGGATAGACAAATCAAAGTATGTTCCCAGTGTCAGCTCTTTGGAGTCAACCAGAAACAAAAAATATGTAAGGTTTGGTTTAGAAGAAAACAGGATTAACTTCTGAATGACTCACGAATGAAATTATGTTAAATTTTTGGCCTATTTGAATTGAACAGCAGAACTTGTTGAACGTGGCAGCTCAGGGTAGCTGGATGTAATACTACTTAATGCTCATAGGGGACTTTTCATCCAGAGTTGAAGGAGTGCTTAATAAATGTGGACAAGAATTAATTACTGAATTTCACACATTGGGAAACAGGCAAAGAGATTTTAAGTGACAAGTTGCAAAGCATTATTTCTGTAATCCTAATCATGTGCCTTAACCACCTCCCCTCCCCACACACCCCTCCCCACCCCCATCTTAGTACACACACATTTCTTTTAAAAGCATTTATTTTAAAAAAATGCCTGAGCAAACCAACTGGCATGTTAAGACTGCAGAAATTTTGCTTGAACCTATCTGACAACCCTGTAGATCTGGGGCAAGTATGTGTGTTTAAATTGTCAAATGCAATGCAGTGCAGGTCCCGGCTAGACACTGTTTCAAACCCAGTATGCTCACAGAAACTGGAGATGTTTAAGTGTGGGATACCTTAGAAGGAATGCAGCCTGTAGCTAAAGCCCACCAGTACCAGGAGAAAGATTCCTATTGCTTTTTGATGTGCTTCACATCAGGCTCTGAATGAAGTGTGGTGCTTGTGGGTGGCAGCCTCCTGCTTTTCAGAAATGCAGTGGAAACTTAGGAATGTCGGGTCAAGTGAGTTGAGGCAGGAACCCAACATGTCCTTAAGGTGATGCTGCTGTTGAGAAAAACATCCCTTGTCCAAAGCAAGAGCTTGTGTGGCCATTGGGTAAACCTGGCTATGGGACTGGTATGGCTGAAAAATAAATCTATGCGTAACAGCACAACTCTTTTTGTACAGCTGGATCAGCTCTCTGCTGTGCAATTCTCTCCAGTGCTTGTAGCAAAAATATGCAAGGGGTGACCTGAAGGGTCACCCGAAGGGTCCCCAAAGGGACTGCAGCAGCATTCCTGTTTTGGTGCACATCAGCTGTGATCTAAGCCTGTGGTACCAGCTGATGTAAGTGTGGTCCCTGGACACACTGTTTGGGGTAGGATGCTTAAGTCACCTGTCAGACCATGTTAAAGGTTTATTGCCCCATGGAGCACAGTCTGACATTGAGGAGCTGAGCTTGCCCCTGTGCAGTCTCAGTGCTGTGTTTGGGGATAAAATGAGTGTCCATGGGCAGAGCAGGAGCAGCACAGTGCGATGGGGCTCTAGAGCTGTGAGCACAACCTGGCAGAGAGCTGCTTGTGACACCTTCCCCATCTCTTGCACACCCCTACACTTCTGGGTTGTCCAGATTTTTCTGTAGTGGTTCCCAGATTTTGTTGCCGTAACACACTGAAAAAAACCCCATACAAATGCTTTTATCTCTGCTGTTACAACTGAGGTGTTTTCTAGCCTTTGGACACCTGCTATAAACATCTAAACACCTGTCTCTTCACCTGTGTCAGATCATAGTCAACACAGAGCCATCCAGTGAGTGGAGGTGAGGGCAGAGGTTGTCCGGAGAATCACTGGATGTCAATTCCATGGTGATCTGTACCCTTCTCTCAGCTCCACCGACTGCAGCAACCAGCCATCAACTGGCCATAATAAGAAGTTACATACCAGGCTCACATCATTTAGATGCCTAAATTTAACTGAATTCTGCCCTTGATCTGTGCAGTGTAGGAGTCTACAGCTGAGCTAGTCACCCTTGTTTCCCTTGACAGCCAACAGAGAGAAACAGGCATTTTTAGGGTGTGATTCATTTGACCTATTTTAGCTACTACTCTCGGATGAGGTAAGACCCTGTGCTTGCCTAGCTCTCTGCTGACACCCACTTCTGCTCCGCTGAATCACAGCCGGGGCGAGCACGGCGGCTGCCGGGGCCGGCTGCGCCCCAGCCCGGCCAGTGGGCTGCCTGCTGCTGGAGCGGGCTTGCCTGCGGGAGGGGATGCTCACGAGGGGGACGGAGCGCTCCTTCAGCGAGAAACCTGTGTCCCCGGGAACATCCCTGTGCCGTGTCCTCCCCGTGGCTCGTCCTGGCCAGCTCATCTCACCACGGTGTGTCGTGAGTGGGCTCGGTGGGAGGACGCCGCTCTGCCACCCCACCCTCCTTTGCAAAGTCCTGCGACTCGCCGGGCATTCGTGCTTCCCCTGCTAGCGGAATGATGGACACTTCCTTTGGAAATTCACGCTATTTTTTTTAGTAGTTCAAAGCCCTTCCTCTCTGCTCGTCCGAGGAACCCTGGCGTTTGAAGGCTATTCTTTTTATGTGAAAAACCGCTCAAGCTTGTGCTCATTTATTTCCCTGCAAGCTTAACATTACAAAAGCTTTAAGAAATCACACTGCCGCCTCTCGTGCAGCAAACCTGCTTGCACTGAACAACAGAACAGGCTACAGGCAAGCCCTCAAGTGGACCTGACTTCAAAGGAGGCCTCGATGGCCACCTGTCCCTCACAAATCGATGAGCATTGCCTGGAGCTTTCCTTTGGATCACACCCTGCTGCTGGTGTTAGCACATCCCATTACCCTGCTCATGTTTTGCCCTCTGTAATTACCATTACCGTAATTAGCACAGGCTCAGCCATGGGTTATCTTCATCTGATAAGCTTAATGTACATTTTAACACTGAGACCAAAAATGAAATGTGTTTTCTGCAGATGTGTATGGCTGTGTTCTGACAGGAGCCGTGTAAAGTCCCGTGATAAAATGAAGCAAATGCTGAACTGAAAGCCCAGGGTGGTTTAGCTTTGTAGTTCCTTGAAGGGGCTAACATGCAGAGGAAGGGTGGGTTCACTATTTCCTTTTATTGCAGAACAGGAGATGAAAATAAAACAAACCCTCAGCTCTGTTTTTATGCCTCCTTGAAAGGAGGGAGAAGCTGAGCCAATTTCTTATTGATTCTTCACTCCTCACAGAACCCCAAAATACACAGCTTTTGCCTGTAGTGCTTTCGGCCCAGATGGGGTTGGGACATATTAGGGGAGAGACTCTCCCCTGCCCCTGCTTTATGCCTGTACAGGAAATTCCTGCCTCGTGTTATTTTATTGTGAATTTTGTCAGCATTTATGAGAGAGCATTGGTAAGTTTTGCAAGGAGGGAAGTGAAGACATGCCCTACTTCAGAGAGGGGCAATGAGAAGGATTTCTGAGCAAAATGTTTCATACAGACATCTCTGTAACTTCAGCCAGTGCTAAAGCCTGTGGGTTTTTACAGAAGTTACTCCAGAAGCCTGGTGAATTGAGCAGAGAGTAACAATAACATTGTCATGAGACTTCAAGCCTGACTCAGGATTGAACAGAGTATTCTAGCCTTTTTTGCAGATTAGGGTTAGCAGGAGGCAGATGGTTTTGTGTTGTTATACAGGGCTTTTCCATCAAAGGTTCCTTATCTTGCTGCATCCTTGCTGTGTCCTTTCCTTCTGTTTCTTAAAGGACACGGCTGGGGATCTGAGGGATGATGCAAGCCGGAGTGAGACCTACCCCATTACCATTACTCCCCTGTCTCCCATTAGCTGTTTCCCAGAGCCCAGGCTGGGGCGGGAGAAGGACCATGCTGACCATGCTTCCCATCCAGGGAAGGTGCTGCCTTCAGGGCTCTGCTGCTTGTCCAGAACTGACAAATTAAAACAATGTGCAGAACTGTTATCTGAGCTTCTGTGAAAGGGGCCACATTCAGCCCTCAGTGACCTGAATGTCCGACTCATTTACTGAGCACATCATTCTTGCTCACCGTATGCCCAGTAGAAGGCCAAATTAGCCACCATCACAAGTACACACAGCTCCACCAGCTGCTGTAAATGTGCTCCTCTTTTTGCCAGGCATGAGTTTGGCTCCATCACTCTAAGTATAAAATGCAGGAATTAGCTTGTTTCTAACTGTCAGCACCTGGAAAGACAAGCTGAGAGCTGCAAATCTTGCTTTCGTCTTCTGTCTCTCTCCTGGTGGTGAGGAGTAATGGTCCCCCTCCTCCTGGCAGAGGTTTCATGATTATGTGCCTAAGCATGTAGGTGAAAGAACAATGTCCAGTTCATTTTCATGTGGTTTCTCATAGAGTGAGAATACTCCCATTGTGCAGATTCATGGTGTGGTACAGTCATATAGCTTATGGTGACTGCCAGCGCCTGTGGCTATCCCAGTGCCACCCCACACTGGTCAGTAGCTGAACAAACTGCTTCTAGTTTGCTATAACCCTTTAGACAGCCCTAATTTGAAGAGAGCAAAGCTTTTCCTGTGCGTGTTACAGATACCTACTGCTGCTTGCCTGTAAATCTAGGCTGTAATTGTATGCTGTAATGTTATATTTAGTTTTCATAAGAAGACACTAATAGCAGTGGAGGTGTACTGAGAAGCTGAGTCTAGACACATGCAGTAAACCCAAATCTTATCTAACACAGGCAATCCAAGCTCTCAGCTGAATGCAAGATCATGAACTGCCTCTCAGGCTCTTCAGCTCTCAGTACCGGTAGCATTTTGTGAACATTAATGTACTTAATTGTCACAAAGCCCCTGTGAATTTGCATTTTACAAATGAGGGGGCTGCAAGAAGGGAGACACAAAGCCCCAACCATCAAAGTCCCACTGATTGCTCTGGTAAACTTGTGACAGCAAGGCCCAGACTTGCAGAAAGCTGATGCCAATGGAAAGACAAGGCCAGACTCTCCTTGGGGACGTTCAGCTTCCAACACCTAGCAGCCTGCTCTTTCTGTGGTTGCTCTCATCATGTCACTAGAAGCCTTGCAGCCTTGGTGAAAATGGCAGGTGGACAGAGAAGTGTCTGTCCATAAGTCTCTGCTCAGCCAGGAGCATGTAAGCCCCAGACAGATCGAGCATGCTCCTGTTGTGTGGTGTTCCTTCCCTGGAGAAGGAGAGGACATGGCCCCTAATGATGTTGATACCAATATTGACATTCCAACATACTGACTCCTTCCCCCTCTGTTCATTTACATGTCTCTTCAGACTACCTGCGTGTGGAGGATATTTATATGTTCAAGGAGCCTCATGAGATCAACAAGCAGGAACACCACACTGACAAGTACTACAACCCCAGGCTGATAGTGCGTCGGGGACAGTCTTTCCAAATCCAGATTTACTTCAACCGACCCTACAAGCCAGAGACGGACCGATTCTGGCTGGAATATTTGATGGGTGAGTGCCTGGCAAAGGCTGTGTCTTATCAGCAAAGCAATAGTCTCTCATAAACAGGAACACAACAGAACTTAATGGCTGAGTCTTTTCCTGTTATGATTGATAAACCATAAAAACAGGCTTAGCCATAGGCAAGGAAGTGTTTTTCTAAACAGAGTTTGAATCCTTTCTTGAGAAAATCAGCAGAATTTTGTGTGAGAGAAGAAGGAGCAAAATCTGGGGGTTTCTGTTTCGTAAGAAGATGGACTTTTTTGAGCTTTCAAAGTTATATCTGGTTAATGCTGTATGGCAATGCTGAAAGGTAGGTGGAACTGGAAGCATCTTTTGTTAGTTTTTAGGAGATGTAGGGAGGAGGGGTCTGTTGTTTGAGGTAGGAGAAGTGACTGTATGAAGTGAGATAGCAAAATATTGATTACATAAAAAGGGGAAGTTACACAGGGTGGAAGAATCTTGCAACTTTTCAGACTGCATTTACAAACAACTTAGTAACAAGAGAGAAAGTTCAGCGACTAATTTTGGACCAGAAACAGAATTGTGAATCATTGCATCACTAAGGCTGTAAAAGACCTCTAAGATGATTGAGTTTGCATGTTACCCTAGCACTGCCATGTTTACCACCAAACTATGTACCCAAGTAAGGGTTGTGATTCCACCACTTCCCTGGGCAGCCTATTCCAGTGCATGGCTACCCTTTCAGTGAAGAAATTTTTCCCAATGTCCAATCGAAACCTCCCCTGGTACAACTTGAAACTACTTCCTCTTGTTCTATTACCTGTTAGCTGGGAGAAGAGACCAACCCCCCTCCTTGCTACACCCTCCTTTCAGGCAGTTGTAGAGAGTGGTAAGGTCTCCCCTGAGCCTCCTCTTCTCCAGGCTAAACACCCACAGCTCCCTCAGCTGCTCCTCATCAGACTTGTGCTCCAGACTCTTCTCCAGTTCCATTGCTCTTCTCTGGACCTGCTCCAGCACCTCAATGTCTTTGTTGTAGTGAGTGGCCCAGAACTGAACATGGGATTTGAGGTGTGGCCTCGCCAGTGCTGAGAGACTTACTCAGGACAATATCAGAGACTTGCTTGATTTATTGCCGAAAGAGCAAGAGAGCTTTTTGCCTCTCACTGAGAAGTCTTTATCAGAGACCCAGGTCCTGAGGTACCTGTTGACTCATTGAAGGCATGGGACTAGAGAAGAGCATAACCTCACTAGAAAAGGAGAGAAACAAAACAGTTTCCTGCTACTCCAAAGATGGCTGCACCAAATTCTGGTCCCTACAATGCAACTCTGGGAAACCCCCAGCCTCATCTAGATTGATCTTGGAGTTTCTGTGTTAAGACATCAATGTTGTCCATATAAAGTTATTAAAGTAGGTTATAATTGATGTTTTCATTTACTTTCCTGTGAGATGCAGCTCTGAAATTTGTAATGCTGAGTCCTTTCCTTTGTTGAATTATGATGATGTGGCTATTTAATAGATTTGTTGCCTTCTAAAGCTAGATGGGCGTTTATCTCTTAAACATATGCGCAGTGAAAATGTTACTGTCTGCACATTTTTTTTTCATGGGTCTCTTCTTTCTAATTTAAATTAGGGTTGGGAGGCATGTTATGACAGTCCAGTGAATGATTGGCTGAACAGCCACGAGTGCCTTTAAAAATTTAATATGCATAAATATCATTAGTTCTTTTGGGATTTAATTAAATTCAAGATTGTTCCCTTAATCTTTATATGTTTAAAACAAACAGCTGTATCAAGAAGAAGTGGAAAATGGAACATTTGTTTTTTTATTGCACTCTGTGCAGTTTGCATTTTGTTTTAATCAGATATTCTATATTGGAGGAAGAAAATTAACACTTCTTTTGACAATGCACAATCCACTTAAGAGAACACATTCACTTATTTTTCTGTTACTCTCTCCTAACACATCCATCCATGGTTTGTGCCTTGAATCTCTAAGCATGGGTAAAAATACTCTCATCTTCCTCCATAGTAGGAATGGGGTTAAATATAGCCTGAGCCAGGGGAGTCTCTGCAATAAAACCAGCTCTGAATGATTCCTTTGGAGTTAGCCCTGAGTCTGTGGTGGAATTCCCCTCTCTGTTCTTCCCCACTGCTGTCCTTCCTGTGAAATAGGATGGGTGTCCATGTGTGGTGGCTGACAATTGGCTCAGGAAGGTGCTCCAGATACAGGATGGTGTTCAATGCTATTGCCCTCCTCTGCTTTTTAAATGTCTGCTTCTGTGTGCACCACTGCCCTCTTGTTGCAAGGACTTTAGCTTACAGAAATTCAACTGGGAGGTGTTCAAGCTCCTCTTCGGGGAACTGGTCAACACTCAGCACTCTGTAAATGTTTCTCTTTGTGAACATGTGGTAAAAATGCAATATATTTGTTTTCAGAGGCTAGCAACAGGAAGCAAAACAAAAAAGGTCCAAAATGGAGAAGGAAAATTCAGAAATTATATGCTTGCCTCTTGCTACTTCTCCTTTTAGTGTCAAGTCCAATTTTTAATGCTGAGAAGAGAAAGGAAATTTCTCTTAGTTAGGAAAGACAACTGACTGCTGAATGTCTCAGTGCTGTGCTCTCAAACCTTTTGTCACAGGGAGATGTGGCCATTTTCATCCATTTTTTTTCAGTTTGTCTTCCTGAAGAGCTGGCACTCACTTCTCGTACTGCCTGAACAGCAGAACCCAGCCCGAAAGCTCTTGCCTGGGCTGCCTGTGAGCAAGGGAGAGAGGCAGGCACCTCCAAGCAGAGTTTAACCCTGCTGTGTCAAAGTGGGATGAACTCTCTTCTGGATTTTTTTTTCTTCCTCTATTGACTCTCTCTCACAGACCAGACTGGCTTTAGGAACACCAGAGACAGGGGAGGTGAATCCTACCCTTTGGTACTGTCAGGCAGAAGCTATCCCTAGGGATTGGCTCAGACAACAGCCCTACAGCAGAGGCAGCTTGAGCTCAGAGCAGCTTTTTGTGCTGAAAGGAGTATACCTCCTAGGAATGTGCAGAGTTTGGGAGATTAAAGTGATGGACACACAGAAATATTGACAGGCTGTTGTAAGATGACCTTTCCAAGGAGCATTCTGTGTGCCTGAGCAGTAGATTTCAAATGGTGCAGCAGAACTGTTGAATATAATAACCTAGGTTGGAGGGGCCTCTGCAGGTCTCATCTCCAGTCCTTGGTCAAAGCAGGTCCAGCTCCTCCAGCATCTCTGCGTCTTTCCCTACGAACGGGTTTTGAGTATCTCCAAGAGTGTGGATGTTGCCCCAAGCAATGTGGACCAGGCTGTCCTGAACTGCAGAATATTCTGAGTGAGTCAAGGGTCTATTCTCATAAGGTACAAAGACACTATAGGGATAGCTGGCCTTGGCTCCCAGGGAATTCAGTTGGAGCTGGGAAAACTTGAAGTCTCCTTTTTCGGGGCTGTGCCTGCAGTGGGGGCTGTTTATACAACAGTGCCTATGAAGCTATTCAAAAGTTATTAGTTCCCAGCTCTGGGCAATTTCCCAAAGTTGACATTAATCCATCACAGAATTTTTATCTATTAAAGACTAATTTTGATCCTGAAAAATGTGACAATTGTAATGGATTGATCCTGTGGGTGTGCACAGAATTATTCTATTTCCGTTATTCCCTAAAATTTACTTTCCCTTTTCTTTTATTTTTTTGCTCCTATTTTTTCTTCTTTTGCATCATTAAAAAGATGATTAATGAAGCAAGCAAAGCAAGTAGAGACTGCTTAATCCTTCTAACTGATAATGAATCAAAGATACCTGGGACAAATGCTTCTTGTGTCATATGAAACTGGGTCTGAAACACTCACAGAACACTCTTTAATTGCAGTCTTATTTAATCCACAGTCCATTTAAACAGCATTTACACAGAATTTAGAATTAATGGGTTAAATTGTATAAACAAATATATATATATATATGTAAATATATAAATATATATGTGAATATACAACTAATTAACCCCAATCTTTTGAAAGTCACTTTTACAGATATTCTTCTGTGATGGTTCCTTATGACGGAAGTCGTTCTTGCTTTAACAGACTGTTTTCTGTAGTCATCACTGGTGAAATTGACTGAAATGCTAACGTGAATTATTATAATTCAGTTTTGCTCATAATCCTTCATTAAATTAGGACCATAGTTGCCTGCCAAAGTATGGAACACAATGAATGTGCCAAAAAATCCACATGGAAAAATATCCACTTATAAAGAGTAATTGGATGTAATTCCAGTTCTTGTGCTGGACCTCAGCCCTGCTGCAGTACCTGTGGTTTGAGAGCTGCTCCATCACCACATATTTCCTTTTTTTCTGCCTGCTTCCTGGCTTTTACAAGAGGAAAGGTGAGCATCACCACTTGGGAGATATTAGTTTTATTGCTCTGGGGTTGAGATGAAAGAGCCAAGAGAAGAGCAGATGCTGTGCTTACATCTAGTTCCCCACAGTGGGAATAATTTCAGTTTGTTTGGAGCCTCAGCCAACCCAGAGGAGCCAATGGACTCCTTCACCCATCTTGATTTGTCCTGACTCCTGCCTTTGTGGTGATGGGGATATTTTGTGTTCCTCTCAGCTTTCCACAATGCAAGGCTTAGCCTGTCTGAGCACAGCTCTGACACCTGGGGCAGCCAGTTTGGTGTGAGTGCTGCGAAGTTTCACTGGCACTGCTGCACTGGCAGGGATTTCTCTGAAAAGCAGATGTATGGTGAGATGGGTTTATACAGCCTTCACTCTTGCTTTTAGTAGTAGTTTCCAGTACGTGGCTGTAAATCCTTGAGGGATTGATGAGTTTATATGTGCATCCTGACTCTAATGATGTATTTCCCCACATCCTCATAAATTGTTGTCTATTTGTGTTTTCCTTAAATGGCTTCATAAATCCGTATATATTGGTCTAGCCCTAAATGTTGTTATGAACGTTTTATTCATTGACGCACTTCTGGAACAACCGTAAATTCCGGTCCCCTAGGCTACGATCACCTTTCCACAGGTGTGCATGTGTGGACACCCACTCACCCGTCCATATGCTCTCCTCAGGCTTCTGTAAATCATACTCTTCTGGCCTGAGATGAGAGGAGAGACTTACTGCTCCTTTTTCCACAGTCCTCCCAAGCCAGCTCCACAGGGATAGTTATGAACACATCAAAGAAGCTAAGAACATAAAGATGTTAGAGCTGATCCTGTATGGCTTATTTAGGTGACACCAAGTGAGTTCAACTAAATAACCAGAGGTCCAGTCGAGGATACACACTCCAGAATCAATGGAGCTCTTCATACTGTCCTACAGTGTCCACAGCCTTTCCCTGTTTTCACAGCAGAGTTGGGCTAGGGATGGTTCCAGGGTTTTTGAGGTTTTGATGATTTTGTCAGGCAGTAATTCTGCCTTAGTGGAAAGTATTTCTACCTCTGCTGTCACCTGTCCTCCTCAGCAGCTCTGGGCAGGGCAGGTTGTCACCAACAGAGGTGCTGGAACATGAGATATCCCCCAGCACTTGAGATGGAATGTCGAGCTGAGTTCTGACTCTAGGTAAAAGTTTCTCTTTGGAAAACTTTGGATCTTCATGTTTTAGGAGCTTTCTTGGCACTATCAAGAGAACTAACTGGGCTAGAGGACACAATGATGTGTAATGGTGTTGGTGCGTAACTCAACACTGAGAGTTTATTAGATCCCTGTTTCACAAAGAACTGCAAAAAATTGAGCAGAGATACAGAAACACCTGATGGTGTAAACTTGAAGTCTCATTTTGTGTCAGAAAAAATAATTTATTAGCAGTGGAACATATTTTTTAGAGATTGATTCCCAACAGGCAAGAGACTTGTTTGCCAGCTCTTAGCAAACAACAAACCTCTCCGCTTTCTGAACAAAGGCATTGGGGTATTTTTTCCCTCCCCTCTGGAATTCCCAACCTGGCCCCAGAGGAGCAGAGAGGAGGGAGTCCCTCGAGGTGCTCTATAAATGCAGAATTTCATGCAAAGCAATCTTTATTATGCCAACTTTTGCACTGCCGCAGCAGCATCAAGTGGCACATAAAATCTAGCTGTATTTTTTAGTTGTTTTACTAGCTAAGGTGTGTGGCTCTGATGTGTGTTTTACAATTGGAAAGTACTAGAAACATTCACTGCTGGGGCAGAGTGGCCAGATGTTAGGGATTCACATGGAGCCATGAGGAAAACTTCTTTCAAGGTATTTGCGTTTACTACATTTCCAAGTTTGTATACAGCACTTCTGAAGGCAATGGAATTTGAGGGTGGGAGGAACCCAGATGAGATGTTAAAACGGAGATTTAGAGACTACTGCTTTTAACAAAAAAATGTTTCTTCTTGCTTCTTTTGATTGTTTGGAATTTTATTAGAGCACCTCTCCTGTTTCTTTGTTCTTTGTTTTACTCTATGTTTCCTGTCACGAATCCTGTATGCTAACATCCATCTCCAAGGCTGCTTGCTATCAAAAGGCTTACCTCTGCTACACTGTACAGCCGCTGTACTGGTGGCTTCCAGCTCAAACTTATTTATCAACATGTCACAATTATTGTGCTTGCATGGAGGGCATTGAAATAGATTCTTTACCCTTTATATGAAAGAGTTTATCTAGATAAAACAAATGAACCTATAGGAAAATTGTTAATTACTGTGTGTAATATATATTCCAAAGGGAGACAGATTACTTGACTCCTTGAAAAGCCAGTCTTCCAAGGAGGGTTCCTAAAAAGACAAAGACTACTGAGGTATAACTTTGTTCACCTCCCTCTTTTCTGAAGTATCCCACTTCCATCAGGCAGGAAATGTCCTGTGAAGCTCACTAAATCTCTTATCTCTGTGCTACCAAACTTTCCCTCCTCGCTACTGGAAATAAAGCTCATTTGTGTAGGACCTATCCAAGAGCACCTGCTGGTCCCTCCACTGTCTGTGCCAGCAACATGGCACTAACTCAGCCGTGGCATTTACAGGCTGTTTAATGCACACGCACAGCAGTGTGCATGTCCACTGGGGATCAAGGGGAAAACTAAACTAAATGTAGTCAGGAGCTTCCAGGGACTGGGCAGAGAAGGAGAAGGAGGAGAATAGTCTGAGCAAGCCCTGGGTCCTCTTAGTCACTCATAGGGAATGAGTGCTCATAGCTCAATGCTGCTCATAGCAGCAGAATTGGATAACTGGAGGAGGAGCACTCATGTTTTGACAGATGAACTCACTGTACCTATCTCTCACCCTCTCTCTGTTGCTGTAAATCCCTCTCTGGTGTGGCAGTTTTACCCAGAATTTAACATAGCTTGCCTCCATACCTGATGGGCCCAGAGCTGACATGCTAGGGAGATAAGGTGTATGTTGAAAATAACTCACTTTGCATACATGGGTGTGGTCACCGTTCTGTGTTTTAGATGGCTCATTATTTTGCTGTTACATAAATAAATTTTGGCAAGCTTTAACAAACACTGCACTTTGCTCTTTGCCCCTGTAAAGTGTCTATGTGTGACAGGGAACATCCCATGGATGCCCACTTCCACCCACACTTCAGTCATGGTGCCTTTTGCCATGTAGATCTTTACTCGTGTTTTTTTATTTATTTTATGAGCTCCTTTAATAGTGACAACAGCTACTTTGCTCTTTGTTTCCTGGATGCCTGGAAACCCCGAGAAGTGTAAAGTTGAGCTCAGCTGCATCTGAAGTGAGAAGGAGCTTTAGAACCCCAGCTTAATTAGCTACAGAAACCAAGACAGAACAAGAAAGGATAAGAAAGAAGTATCAAAGGATTGCAGACCTGTGCACTGTGCATCAGGGGAAACAGATTTGTTTGTGCCATTAAACATTCTGTACAAGGGAGGTTTCTGTAAAAAGTAATGTCTTCTGGCACTGTCATGGCTCAGGACCTAGCACTGAAAGGCAGAGCATTGGAGGCCTGAGAAAGGGGGGTCACTGTGAGTTCTCTCCTGTCCTCTCCTGCTTCAAAGGCAGGACAGTCAGCAGCTTCCGTTCAATACATGGTATCTTTGAAGGAGCGTACAAAAAATTCACCCAGTGCAGGCATCTCCAGACTTCCTGAGTTGCGGGCTGGATTTTCCCATTTCCATGTGCTGTTAGAGTGAGCAGACAGGGACATCCCAACAGCGTGATGTCATGCAATGACTTTGTCTGCCACAGAGCAATTGGCTGTGAAATGTCCTCTTGTGAGGGCCAGGGCTTCCTACACCCAATGCAAACGTGAGCACTGGGGAGTGAGGCAACCACAAAGAACTGGCTGTGGAGCATGGTTCAGGCTGCCAACTCCTGGAGCAAATCAGAGCCGGAGAGATCTTGAGCCAGCTGATGCTACTGGCATAATGTCAGCACCCTCCTGTCAGCATAAAAAGGGTTTATCTTGTCTGCATGTCCTGGTCCTGACATGCACTTAAACTGCCTCCTGCCTCTCCGTGGGTTGGGTTAGCACCAGAGACCATTCAGAGAGTGCTCTGCCAGGCATTCACAGGCTTTTGGTAATGAGTCTTTGGATAGTATTGAATCTTCTTCCTCAGAGACTAAGCCAGAGAATGAAATCACCACTGCATGTTACTCCTTCTGAGAAAGGGCCAACATTACAGATATCCCAACTATGAGCCAAAGTTGGCTCTACTTTTCCACTGCAGCCAGAAATGTGTGCTCAAGATGTAGATAAAGGTCAAAAGGCCAAGCCATTCTGATAGGACTTCCCTACAAAGTTGATAAACATAAAGAATTCTTTGGCCAGCAACCTCAGCGTGTGATGCCAAAGTTACTCAGCTTTATAGCACTCTAGTACCAAGACAACAGATGTGTGTATATGAGACTAGTGTGGCTGATGCTGTCAGATGTCTGGATGTGTGTTTACAATTCAGCTCCACAAGCTCCTAACAGAAATAAGAATTCCCTTACTCTTTCCTTTACAACCCTTATTCTTCCATTTGCATTTTGTTTTGTTTGGTTTTTGGTTTGGTTTGGTTTGGTTTTGTTTCAGAAGGTTAGGGAGCCTGTCCTGTCTTCAGAGAAAACATTGGAAATTTCTCACTGTTCTCTTGAAGGCTCTGCCCATCTTCCCAAACTTCCTTGTTGGTTCAGGATTTATGTAACCATTAGCAAGCACCAAATCATGATTGTCTGTCAGGACCAGACAATGTTCTCTTGCATTTGCTATTTGTAACANATTTTCCCATTTCCATGTGCTGTTAGAGTGAGCAGACAGGGACATCCCAACAGCGTGATGTCATGCAATGACTTTGTCTGCCACAGAGCAATTGGCTGTGAAATGTCCTCTTGTGAGGGCCAGGGCTTCCTACACCCAATGCAAACGTGAGCACTGGGGAGTGAGGCAACCACAAAGAACTGGCTGTGGAGCATGGTTCAGGCTGCCAACTCCTGGAGCAAATCAGAGCCGGAGAGATCTTGAGCCAGCTGATGCTACTGGCATAATGTCAGCACCCTCCTGTCAGCATAAAAAGGGTTTATCTTGTCTGCATGTCCTGGTCCTGACATGCACTTAAACTGCCTCCTGCCTCTCCGTGGGTTGGGTTAGCACCAGAGACCATTCAGAGAGTGCTCTGCCAGGCATTCACAGGCTTTTGGTAATGAGTCTTTGGATAGTATTGAATCTTCTTCCTCAGAGACTAAGCCAGAGAATGAAATCACCACTGCATGTTACTCCTTCTGAGAAAGGGCCAACATTACAGATATCCCAACTATGAGCCAAAGTTGGCTCTACTTTTCCACTGCAGCCAGAAATGTGTGCTCAAGATGTAGATAAAGGTCAAAAGGCCAAGCCATTCTGATAGGACTTCCCTACAAAGTTGATAAACATAAAGAATTCTTTGGCCAGCAACCTCAGCGTGTGATGCCAAAGTTACTCAGCTTTATAGCACTCTAGTACCAAGACAACAGATGTGTGTATATGAGACTAGTGTGGCTGATGCTGTCAGATGTCTGGATGTGTGTTTACAATTCAGCTCCACAAGCTCCTAACAGAAATAAGAATTCCCTTACTCTTTCCTTTACAACCCTTATTCTTCCATTTGCATTTTGTTTTGTTTGGTTTTTGGTTTGGTTTGGTTTGGTTTTGTTTCAGAAGGTTAGGGAGCCTGTCCTGTCTTCAGAGAAAACATTGGAAATTTCTCACTGTTCTCTTGAAGGCTCTGCCCATCTTCCCAAACTTCCTTGTTGGTTCAGGATTTATGTAACCATTAGCAAGCACCAAATCATGATTGTCTGTCAGGACCAGACAATGTTCTCTTGCATTTGCTATTTGTAACACCTGCAAAGTATCCTGACTTCTAGGATATCCTCCCTGGCAAATCTGCTATGTCTGCAGGGATACAGGCATTGCCCCAGAGCACCTTCTCCTCATGGGTGAGCAAGCTAATGCAGCAACATCTTACTCTGTGGGACCAGCTGTGTGGGGCTCTGGGCTCAAAGGACCTTGCATACTCGTCAGCAGCAACTACAGCTGCTCCTTTGTCGTGCAAAAGGTATATTGGGGTGTCTTGTGGCTTTGCTTGTTTGGAAGGGAAAATGGGGTTTTGAGTTTTCAGAAAAAGTGAGAATACCAGAGGCTTGGTACTTTGCCAAACCTGCTTATGAGGTGCCAGTGGCAGTGGTCCCATAAGGATGTCTTGAAAAGTTTTCATGGCCTCTTTGAGATCCTATCTGGTTCCTGTAGGCAGATTTTCTGGGAAGTGATTCTGCAGTCTTCCCATGTACACATGGCATACACAGACATGGTGGCACAAAGTCACTGCCAGAGCACAGCTTCTCCTGTCCCCAACAGGCTCCTACACTGACATGCAGCTTCCAGCAAAGACAAGGATGTCAGTTCCTAACCATGTTAAAATAGTAATCTCTTCCCCCTCCCACCTTTCTGAAGGAGGTATGGGAGGTATTTTTAAAAGTAACGCTTGTTAACGGTTTTCAAGGATATCAGTTCAGCTCCTTGGTTTGCTCTGCTGCTTTGTTTGCGTGGACTGCTTTTTTTAGAAAAAGATTATGTCAAAACTAGAAGCAAAATATCAACTGTAGAGGCAAGCTGGGTCATACACAGTTGCACTACAAAGAACAAGAATGTGTTCAGCTACCAGGTCTGTTAGCTCTATAGGCTCTTCTCTCTACACTGGCTTTCTTTTGATGGTTTGTATTTGAAGTGTCCAGTGCTCTATCTTCTAGTGTTTTCTATTGATTTTGCTCTCTTATTCTAGTCCTTTATTCTTCTGTAGGTCTTTTCCTTCCGTTGTCTTCCTCACTGATCTGAATGAGTTTCATGGGTTACAGCATCCCTGGCCTGCAGGGCAAAATGGGCTATTTATGTGCACTGAATATCTGCAAAATGGAAATTCATGTGCTCAGAATAATCTCTTGGATGAAGCACACTAGCCCCAGATTTCTCAGAAACACAAATGTCGTGGCAGCTTGCAAGCTTCAGATTTAAAGCCAGAGTTGTCCTTTCCCAAAATGTAGCAGTGTTCAGATCTGGGATTATCTCAACATCGGCAGTATAAAAATAAGCAAGCAAGAAAATCAACGCCCTTATGAGTTTAATTTTGAAGTTCTTAAATAGTAGGAATGAAAAATATAGAAGTCTGTCCCTCTGTCTGCCATCATTGCTTTTCATTACCCTATTTTTGAATGAGAGAGTCTGACTTTCCGCCTAAAATATGAAATGAAGAGTAGATTTGAGAATGAGATAAGGAACTCATCCTTCTCACAAATGTTTCTTCTGTCTGTGCTTATGGTTGGCTTCCAGATTTAGTTTGGCTCTACCTCGGTCTCAAGGGGTGGAGCTTCACACAACTTTGAATCCTGGCAGTGTACGTGTTTACATGTAGCCTTTCTGTCTAGCTGCTTTTAGAGCTGGCAGAGTAAAATAAGCTCCTCTGGGGTGTGATTTGTCTTACTGTGAGGCAGACTCTCACGTGCAGTACTTTGGAGGTGTGTCATACTTTGGGACCCATTTCTGGCAGAGAAAGTCTGGTGATTCAGCCCCAGTGTGGTGGTTTATATTCTATAATGTCCAGAGTTGGCTCCCACTATGTCCCTGAGGAGTCCCTGATACTCAGGGGGAACTGAGGGCTGGGTATCTGCAGGTGGACTCGCTTATGTTTCCTCCATCTGTGTGGACTTCATGAAAGAGCGTTTGGTCTCTGCTTGGCAGTGCAGGAATGCAGAGAAGAACAGGGATCTGCTCTGCTAAAGAGTCCCAAAGCTGATGTCTGTGCCCCAGAAGGCATTTGTGTGCTGGTGACAAGGGTGGTGGGTGCATCTGAACTGGGGAAGGGGTTCTTACCTAAACTCCTAAACTTACCAACCGCCTGGCTGGTGTTGCTGACACCAAGGCAAGGAGCAAGCTGGAGTTCAGCTTGCTGCACAAGGATAAACAGTGGTGAGCAAGGAAAGCCTGGACAGCCCCTGCTCATGCTGGCAGGGCTATGCTCCTGGCAGTGCTCAAGCCAGTGAGACTGAAGCTTGCTGGAGTGAAATGGGTGGAGGTGTGGGCACAGGCTGCCTGTGGGGAGCTGTTGCAGGTATTTGTGTGGCTGTGCTGTCAAGTGACCGTGCCCTGTGTGGGGTGATGGGAGAGGTAAGTCATTTTTGCCCACTAAAACCTGCCCCCTTAATTGAAAATAAGACAAAGGGACAGAGGACTGCTAGGAAATTAAATAACTGTCAAAACAAGTGTTTTGACAACCTCTTCTCTTCTCTCTCCAGGTCGCTACCCACAGCAAAACAAAGGCACCTACATCCCAATCCTAGTGGGCAATGAGCTGAAACCTGGTCAGTGGGGAGCCAAGATTATCCACAGGGAAAACAACTCCATTCGGCTGTCCATCATGTCCTCTACCACCTGCATCATTGGGAAGTTTCGCCTGTACGTTGCTGTCTTGACTCCCTTTGGCATCCTTCGGACACGCAGGAATTCAGCAACCGACACTTACATCCTGTTCAATCCCTGGTGCCAGTGTAAGTACCTGTTCAAAACCTTACACTCTCTGCTGCTGGCCTCATCAGATTTTGGGAGGGTTGGTCCAGGAAGGGGAGCTTGGTACCAAGGAGGTACCAAGGAGGTTGGAGACATGTCAGTTTGGGTCTGAAAAATTTATTCTGCCAAAAGTCAAGTCTTTCAGGCTGGGGAATAGCCCTGTGTGAGCAGGGCTCCATGCTGGAAACCAGTGCCTGTGTTTTATCTAAACTCTGCAGTTTTATGAGGCCAAGCCTATGTTTGCCAGTTCAGGCTCCATTTCTCATGGTAAACATAACCTAAGCCTTTACTCTGACTTGAATAGGCAACAGTGAGAGTCTCCAGTGTGCCTGTATGTGCCTTAAACAAGTCAATACAGGCACATTTTTTCCAGGATTTGGTGTGGGGCAGGATGGGGAGGCCTCACATACTCTATTTAGACTTACATCTCTAATTGCCATGTTTGGGATTGAATATCCACTGTCAAAATCTTGAAGGAATTCAATGGGAGCTGCTGCTCCTACTCAGGTTGGGTGAAGTCAACTTGCTGTAGAATCACTGGTGGTGCCTTCCTGCTGTTACATGGCATTTGCCCTTATAACTTCCCTTTTAGTGGTGACTAATTAGCAACGGTGCTCTCTCTGAGGAACAAAACATTTTGCAAATGAGCCTTTTTTTATAATACAATGGGTTGAAGAACAATTTATTTTTTTTAAATCTCTCAGGATCCTTGGAAGAAATCAGGCTTTACTCTGACAAGGTTTTATTTTACCCAATGAACTCCATGTCTGGCTTTCAGGAGAGGGCAAGGAGGACCAGAGAGGTTTGACTCAGCCTTCTGACAGGCTGTAGCAGTGTCTCAGCTTCTGATGCTTGCAAGGCTCCAAGTCATATGTATTACAGGGTATTTAGGTCACCAGCTAACTTCAATATTCTCCTGCTACCCTTCCTTCATATTTCCATTTTTTACCACAGTATTCACATCAAATAACCCTGTACCAAACAAGGGCCTTCCTACCAAGTGACAAGTAAGTTCAGCATTATTAGTAGAGCCCATTATTCAGCTGCGCTACTGTCAGTACCTGAAATGATTTGTGCTGGATTCATTACTTGCCCCTAGTCTGAGGGAATATAAGCAATGATTAGCTTATGCATTATTTAAGAAGATATAGATTAATGCTGAATAAAGCAGAGTTAGTTAAGCTGGAATAGGAGGGAAGGGCAGGGCCCAAGGCCCTGCCACACTGTGAGATACTTCTGAAAGCAGTGTAAGGTACCTCAGAGCAGTGTGCTAACCGTTTGTTCTGGAGGGTATGCAACAGAAAGAGAGGAATCATTGCCAAAGCTATGACCCACTGTGAGCAGACAAAGCTTCTCGAGGTTTATTTTGGCACCATCAGACTCACAGCTTCAGCCAGGGAGGTGCAATTCTCCACCTAAAGGTAGAGCTCTACTTGATTTTAGTCCTGGGTGTTGGAACAGCCAGCACCATGACTCTGCAGTGGCCCAGCACATCTTTGGAAAGGGATAATCCCCAACGAAAAAATTGCCTCAGTTTACCTCATAATTAGCAGACAACCAGCTAGGGCTGCACGCAGTCCTTATATGGAGACAAGATGTGGTTTGGGGGATTGGTTATCCCACTGTGGTGTGACTGGGACCACACAAGCTGATGTGAGGTGTTTGTCAGAGGGAAAAACGGGAAATCGATCCGTACTTCACACCTCCTTGCCCAGCAACTCTGTGTGCTGACTGATCCACCTTTGTTCATGGCATTTGGACACTTTGCTCTCCGATGCCCTCCCTCCCTCACACCTGAGCTGAATGAGTCCAAAAGCCAGCAAGATTAAAACCACAACATGGGAGTAAACCCACAGGGAGCAAGACGTGCAGAAGTTGCCTCCAGTGGCAGGCATTGGCAAGGCTGATGGAAAAAGTCTGCCTTAGGAAAGCAAAAAGTAGTCTCTGGGCAGCAAGGACATGCTATGTGATCCCAGATCCAGGGGAGGCAACTCAGGGACCACATTTTCCTCTGCAGCTTACATTTTCAGGTGTGTCTCAATGGTTTCAGGTCCTGTCCCTTGCTGACCACTGCAGTTTTCATTTCCTGCATGTTTAATTTGGTTTTGGATATATTCTCATTTCTTGTTCCTACTTTTACTCCTAGGTAGTTTGGGCTAATTGGCTCCTATATCTGTCTTTCCTTGTGTTAGAAAATCAGGGACTGTTTCTTCATGCTTCATCCCCTGGCTGGAAAAGATTTTTCAGTGGAATGACAAAAGGGTAGAAAAACTGAGGCAGTTAAAATGCAGAGAAAACAATAGTTTGAAAATCTTCTAGACTTGTTTTCTGGGTTAATAGCTAAGCAGAAAAGTCTGAGTGAAAAGCCTCATTATAAAGAGAGAAGGCTGATGCCAGGAATGAATGGGGATTGTTATAGCAGGGAGCAGAGTATGGGCTCTAGTGCCTAGTGCAGCTTTCAACTCATCATTTTGGAGGAACATCAATACGTCAGTATGAGCTTTCCTTTAAGACAGAGGCATTTGTGCCCTTTCTTATTACTCCTTTCCTCACTATAGTTCAGTTTTGACATATTTTCCCAGGCAGGGATGGTTTCTTTTTTTCCTGCTGCTTCAGAAGTCTGAATACTTTACCAGTCAAGCTACAGAGTACTTTACTTTGAAAATCATTATATGCCTTTATACATTTTAATCCCTTTAGCTAAATTTAAGACTGATAACCAAGAATACTTTAAAGACACAGGGCCTGATTCTGCAAAATTAAATACACCAGCCCCAAACATCTGTGAATTCACCTAGCTAGCGGATTGAGATTTCAATTACTCAGATGAAATTTTCGTTATTTAATAAGGAAGGTAAAGTCTGTGAGGAGAGGCAGCATCCTTTCTTCAGCCAGCTGACATAGTTGGATAAAACAGATGTGCTTTTGGGTATGCAGAGCTCTCTTTGGTTCTGGAACAGAAGATACAAATGGCAAGTAGTTAAGGGTAACTTCTCGGAATTTAACTAAACTCTTGGCAATATCAGACTACATGAAAGCAAGGAAGAGCTCCTTTGATCTGGATACTGTGAGCTCTTTCCAAGCAGGTGCTGAGTTCCTGCAACTTTCTGCTGGGGAACATTAAGTACTTATCAGGAAAAGACCTTGTGCTCACTTCTGCGGCTCTCTCACAGGTGGAGGTGCATAGTGTAGCTGAGTGAATTGCAGACTCTGTGGGCTGAGGTGTGCATTTCGCTCACCCAAGCCTCATGAAAAGTGGATTACATTTAAGCAATTAAATATATTGCAACTTTATTGAGCCAGCTGCACTTTTCTTCTGCTTAAATGTTCTAATACGGTTTGAGGATTAGTAACGTGTGGTTGACTTTGGACTCCTCTCACAAGTTACCAGTCATCCAAATTTGGCCCAATTACATTTTCTTACTTTTTTAGATAAATTCGATTGCTTGTGTCATAGATTCTACACGGGCAAAATTCACACAGAGCTTCATCCTTCTGCTACATTAATGTAGACAAGTACTAGAACTATTCAAGGCAGCATACTCATCTTGATGCTGGGCAGAGTGGGTTTTTTAGATAACTGCATTTAGCTCTTGCAGCTTGGGGTTTGTCACAGCACTGTCCTCTTCCCAGCATGAGCCCTGGGAGTCTTGTGGTTCCAGTGAGACCCAGCCTTACATTCCTGGATGCCTGTGGGAGCACGTTGAAGGGAGGCTGGGGGCTCAGGGCAAGCCTGCTGCTTCCTCTTCACCCGTCTGCTGGTGCTGCTGTGCTCAGCTGTCACTGCACGAAGAAAAGGCTTTTCCAGCACCACAGGGTTGCTGTGCTGGGGTTGGGGTCCCTCCACTCTGGGTAGAGTCCTCTTATGTTCATTCACCTTCCCAAATAGGAAGGGTTACTCTGCACTCCTCCTATCTTTAACAGGGTATTCCTCGCCTGCAGTGCTGTCTTCACGTGAAGTGTATTTTCACCTTACCCAACTTCAAACAGAGTAGCATAGAAGCTAATTTGCTTCTTTGTAGCATTGCTGGTGTCTTAGTAAATTCCCAGGATAAAAGAAGTGAGTAAAAAAACCTCCTGAACGGCTAGAGAAAAAGAACAAACAAACCCAGCACATTTCTGTGGAATTCTTCTGTTTGTCAGATGTGAGCCTCCACTTGCACAAAATAATTAGGAGTTGCATTATGTAGAGCATGCTTAGCATCAAAGTAGTCACAAATGCCTCATATATTCTTCTAAACAGTCTCAAGGGTAGTGAAAGCTGTCAAAAATCAAAGCAGCTGGCTTCTCTGTGAAACACAGAAGACCTTTTTACCTTATCAAAAACACAAATATTTAAAATAATCGACAGAGAAGTTAATCAATTTTCATCTGATTTAGCAAAGATCATGCAGTCTCAAAATAACATAAGCATCTCAATTGATACCAACAAGATCAATGTTGATATTTTTAATCCCCAAAAGAAAACAACAGCTGTCAAGAAGGCATATGCACACACTTCACTGAATGTGTAGCTGCACAGAAGAAGGTGCGAATTCTCCTTTTTTAAATGAACTCTCTGTACTATTTGTATGGACAGACTTTAATAAAATCCAGAGCTCAGTGAGAGAATGCAGATAATCGTTCAATGAGCAAATCAGGCAAATCCAGCCTAATGAAACAGAGCCTAGATGATCTGTAACATCTGTGATATTTTAATTGGGATGTTATGCAGAACTTGTTGGACCACAAAAAAGTCACCTAATACACAGTTTCATAAGTATGAGAGACCCTGCTTGCATAAATGGCTGCAGCCTTTTCATTCACGGTGAAGTTTTAACACTCTCTTTCACCTCGTAGCCTCTGACTATGGTAAACCCATGATCATCCTCTTTGTACCTGGGTGCAGGTTGACTAGGTCATGGGTAGTGAAAAGCTTCTAAAGGAACTTCTTAATGGCCCAGCCTTTAGAAGCCAGGTGAATACCACCGCCCTGCCAGATACAGGAGTGGGTCTCAGACCTGTCTGCTTCAGGTAAAACTCCATAAAACCTGCTGTTCCTCTGCTTGCTCCAAGTCGTACTTAGTCATCAGAGCCTGTATGGCAGCTGCCATAAAGCACAATGGCAAGCACTGTTCTCAAAAACAATGCAGGCTTCTTGTATTTAACCCCTGCTTCTCTATTGTTATTTACACACCCATGTGGAGGTCATTATGTTACATATTTATGCATAATCCCTTATGTATGGGTAGAAATAGAAATATAATTATATCTTCAGGGAAAACAAAACTTCCAGAAGGGTCAGGTGTGAATACTGGCAAAGCCCTTCACCTAGCTGAGGCCAATGTTAGTCTTGCCACTGGTTTTTTTTTTTTT
>VZTH01012477.1:29262-79551 GCA_013397815.1 Aleadryas rufinucha | reverse complement strand
TTTTTTTTTTTTTTTTTGGTGGGCTCAGATTTTAGTTTATTTTTGCCAAATTGCAGTTTCAGGGACAATTGAAAAAGGTTTTGAGGATGAGGTTTACAAGAAAGTGCAAATCTGACTTGCATTTCAACAAAATACAACAAATCAATAGGCTTTTAAAAGTTAAATGATCCTCTAGTAATTTCCAGTGGGGTGCTGAAGAAATCTACTATAATAGTAGTGAGTGGTAGTTTTGTACTAGCTCATATCACGTTATCAGAAGTTATTGCTTCCCTTTAATTTGCTCTCTGGTACCATGTTACTGATTTCCTCAAATTAATTAATTCCCATACAATTAACTGTTAAATTGTATCTTTTAGTCTCAAAATACAAGCACTGGCACAGGAAAGAAATCTTAAAGTATTCTAGCATCACAGTATCATGACCTGCTTCATACTTACCTGTGAATGTCTGAATAGTTTCATGTCATTCAGAGCTTCTTATAAATGTTAATAATGAGTTATTTGCATATGTAAATCATGTTTGCAAGTCAAATGTCCATGCCTATGCTCTTGATTTTTGATATAAGTCTAATCTAGTATGTACCCTTTGTATATGTTTAGATAAAGATCTTGTCCAATTACTTCCAGTTCTCACTTAGAGACTTGAATTTCTTCTCATATGACCTGGTCAGTCATACTGATACTCCAGTCAATAACTAGTGTACAGAAAAGGCGATCAAACCTTTCTCTTAATACATTATAAAAACTGTATTCCATTTTTTTAATGCACTACAGATTTTTTTTTAGATCTCTTGACCTGAGCTGTTTTCCATTAACATTAATAGGTTTGAAATTGTTCTTTGATCTGTTTGTACAGATGCAGCATTGCATCATGGTGCTCCAACTTTTAAATTAGTTGTACACAGTACTCATAAAATTCTTGATAAGATGTGACATTTTAATCATACTTTACAGATCCTGAGAAAACAGGCAGGAGTTGTCAGCATTTTTCCATCCTGCCTGTTTTTAAGTTGCGTGCCATATTCCTAACTACAGTCACTACCTCCTTATTCCTGTACTCTGTTGAAGCAAATAATGCTTTGTTTGATGGAAGAGGGGTACTTTCCACCAGAGATGACTGTGTTATATGCTAAGATCTTTTATCTGTCCTATATGAAAATTAAACACTTGTGCTAACATTTATTTTTGGTAAACTAATGCAGTGGATGCTGTGTATCTGGATGACGAGAAAGAAAGGGAAGAATATGTCCTGAATGATGTCGGTGTTGTGTTCCATGGAAACGTCGAAGACATAAAATCAAGAAGCTGGAGTTACGGTCAGGTGAGCTGTTCAGATCTTCTCTGGCTGCTCCCAGTAGGACAGCAAATGAGTTTAATTGACACCAGACTGTGGTTGAGACTGTGGGCTCTGGAATGCATTATTGGTTTCTCCTTCAGAAAGATAAGGGGTATCATTTTAAAATTGTATGAAGTGGATATATGCCTAATCCAGAAAAGCAATGCTATAATAGCTGATATTTAAAGACCTTGTTTCAGGGGCATATTTAGGATACTAAGAGGCTGCCTGTTGGAAGTTATAATCATTAGCTGAGGTTTCCACAGTGCAGAGGTATTTCTGCTGCTGCATTATTGCTGCTTCAGGATCAAATCAATTTGTGAAAAGTAGAGTTGTTTGTTTGGGGTTTTTTTCATTTCTCAACAACAATTTTTTTGACTTTTCTTTTTAGTTTTAGCAACTTGGTGGAAATAATTCTGATCTTCTTGGGGGTTAGATAGTCACAAGTTTCCTATGAAAAACTAGTATTTAATCCCAAAATTTTAAATGCTGGGGGAATCTCTCCCTTTTCTGCCTGGACTTGATAATATGAGTCTCCAATGGCCTCTTGCAGTTTAGGGGAGACACCCTCCACTAGGCTGGAGTGGGGTATTGGTGTGCCTTCAATAACATAGAATCACNTTAGATCTCTTGACCTGAGCTGTTTTCCATTAACATTAATAGGTTTAAAATTGTTCTTTGATCTGTTTGTACAGATGCAGCATTGCATCATGGTGCTCCAACTTTTAAATTAGTTGTACACAGTACTCATAAAATTCTTGATAAGATGTGACATTTTAATCATACTTTACAGATCCTGAGAAAACAGGCAGGAGTTGTCAGCATTTTTCCATCCTGCCTGTTTTTAAGTTGTGTGCCATATTCCTAACTACAGTCACTACCTCCTTATTCCTGTACTCTGTTGAAGCAAATAATGCTTTGTTTGATGGAAGAGGGGTACTTTCCACCAGAGATGACTGTGTTATATGCTAAGATCTTTTATCTGTCCTATATGAAAATTAAACACTTGTGCTAACATTTATTTTTGGTAAACTAATGCAGTGGATGCTGTGTATCTGGATGACGAGAAAGAAAGGGAAGAATATGTCCTGAATGATGTCGGTGTTGTGTTCCATGGAAACGTCGAAGACATAAAATCAAGAAGCTGGAGTTACGGTCAGGTGAGCTGTTCAGATCTTCTCTGGCTGCTCCCAGTAGGACAGCAAATGAGTTTAATTGACACCAGACTGTGGTTGAGACTGTGGGCTCTGGAATGCATTATTGGTTTCTCCTTCAGAAAGATAAGGGGTATCATTTTAAAATTGTATGAAGTGGATATATGCCTAATCCAGAAAAGCAATGCTATAATAGCTGATATTTAAAGACCTTGTTTCAGGGGCATATTTAGGATACTAAGAGGCTGCCTGTTGGAAGTTATAATCATTAGCTGAGGTTTCCACAGTGCAGAGGTATTTCTGCTGCTGCATTATTGCTGCTTCAGGATCAAATCAATTTGTGAAAAGTAGAGTTGTTTGTTTGGGGTTTTTTTCATTTCTCAACAACAATTTTTTTGACTTTTCTTTTTAGTTTTAGCAACTTGGTGGAAATAATTCTGATCTTCTTGGGGGTTAGATAGTCACAAGTTTCCTATGAAAAACTAGTATTTAATCCCAAAATTTTAAATGCTGGGGGAATCTCTCCCTTTTCTGCCTGGACTTGATAATATGAGTCTCCAATGGCCTCTTGCAGTTTAGGGGAGACACCCTCCACTAGGCTGGAGTGGGGTATTGGTGTGCCTTCAATAACATAGAATCACAGAATAATTTGAGTTGGAAGGGTTTTTAAAGATCATCTGGTTCCACCACCCCAGCATGGACATGGATGCCTTCCACTAGACCAGGTGCTCAGAGCCCTGTCCAACCTGGCCTGGAACACTTCCAGGGATGGGCCATCCACAGCTTCTCTGGGCAACCTGTTCTAGCAATTTACCACCCTCATCGTAAAAAACGACTTCTTTATATCTAAGCCAACTCTCTTTTAGTTTAAAAACACTACCCCTTGTCTCAGACTTATTACTTGCCTATTTTACCTCAACCTTCTTGTAAGAATTAACCAGCTTTATAATCCCCATGGGATGGAAGAGTTAATTTATTGTGTTAGAATGGGAAAAAGGCCTTGCCAAGCAGAATCAAAATGATAGCAAAGCTATAGCCCTGGCTGTCACTCAGAGGGGCTCCAATGGAGAGATATTGGACATGGTGAACTCATTTCATCTCCTGGATTTTCACAATAGCGCAATTAAGAAGGTACTGAAGTGATGGACCTACTCTGATGATGGATCCATTCAGTTTTTGTGGCACCTCCCTAGCACAGCCTTGCAGAAGAGGCTTTGCTTTGTCTCCCTCAGCTAAATACAACCTCAAAGCTTGAGCTGGATGGATTGCTAGTGTGCTTGCCCTGGAGAGCTCTTTGAACTCACATCTCTCTTGTTTCCTTATTTAAGGGTACAATTTCATCATTTTTTCCTGCGGCAGCACTGCCTTAGGGAGTTCCTGCCTCTGCACCATTCCTTGGTTGTGTCAGTGCCGTTGTTTGCAGGATCTGACTGGTTTCCTGACAGAGATAAAAACAACCCTTAAATAAGGAGTGGGGAAGAAATTCCACAAGCTGATGGTGCCTCTGATATAAGAGATGTGGAACCAGGTCCTGAGGTGAAAGCTGGGCATGCATTTAAGCTGACCAAAAATGCCCCCTCCTGGCCCTTCTTTCCCCCTGCAAGCACTTATGCAGCCATGCAGTGAGTCAGACTGGAGAGCTCATCTAGCTGAATAAGCATCTCCTTGATTTTTTTCTTCCTCTGGGTTATTTCTTGGGCTTGCTCTCTTCCTAGATTTGGGATTCACTCCATGACAGATGTAAGGGGGAGGGACAGAGGGGAAAAGGGGGCTGGAGGTGGAAGGTGCTACTTAAACCAGATGCTGGATTTATGTCCTAAGGTGCTAAATTTATGGCCTATGGTGGCTTGGCCTGAGGTGTTTATATTCTGCAAATCTGGCATCTTCCTGACACAAATACCAGCCTCCCTTGAGAAACTGCATTATTTATTAGGTTTTGCTAGGAGGTAGTTCTCTCTGGGAGGTAAGGGCCATTCCATAGTCCTTTGTCATTTACTTCCATTCCTGTGTTGGCTGAAATCAGAGGACATGATTTCCACCCCGTGCTGAGGTGCACCTTTTGCTATTGGTTGCCCATGCGAAAGCTGAGTGTGGCAGGTGCATCTCAGCAGGCCCAGGCCAAGCGCTTTAATGGAATTGATCATTTTGTATGGGTTTAACAGACATGTCAATCTGCAAAGGAACAGACAAATATTCCTCTGCTTCCCTTACTTTCAGTGAAATGGAGGACAGGTTGTTCCTGATCTTACCCTGTCCATTTCCAACCATTAAAGACACATTTTTGGCAATCCTAGATGTTAGGAATAAGAGCATTGCTGTGAGTAAATGTATTAGCAGCAAGGCCTATATTAAGAATATATCATACAAGCATGCTTTTTATATTTACTATATACAGCCCTTTACAACATGTAAGTAAAAAGCACAAGGCCACACAGAGTCATAGAGGTGAAAGGTATGTGGTCATACACAAAAATGCAGATGCATTTGTGCATGGTAATGTGCTTAGGCTAAAAAATTGCTTAGGACAGCGACAGCTGGAAACTTTAACTCAGGNGATTGTTTTGAAAAGTTCACCCGGCCGCTTCTCTCTGCTCTCCCAGGCTCAGTTTAAAGGCACAGGACTCATGTTTGGGCATAGAGCGATGGTAGGGGATACACATGACATGGTCACCCCAAGACAAGGGTGTAAATTGAAAAGGAGCATGGAGTTCAAAACTGGGTTACTAGTGGGAGATGGTTCTCATAGTTGCTGTCTGCAATGAGAAGCATCAGTGCGAGAGGAGGAAAGGCGAGAAACATGGACAGAGGAAGAAAAAACAACAGAACAGTTGAAACATGGCTGCAATGAATGAGGATGGAGGTGTTCCTTGTAATATGACTGCGATCCCTCCTAAGAAACTGTAAAAGGCAGTTGCTCAGAAAATTCCATGGAGGATTCAGGGGAAATTTGGCTTTGGAAGAAATCTGGGCACATAGGAATGCTCTAGCTGAAAAATGTCAGAAGTTGGATGCTATACTGATAATTTAATGTTGATTTTTGGTTTTGTGAGAAAAATAAAATAAAACAGGTGGGCATAGATTTCTGTTGCCATTGTGACTTCTCCCATGTCCACACATTGATCTGCTTTAGCTTAGAATCCCACTGAGCCCATGTAATTCTACAGCACATGCATTTGGTCAGGTCAGACCACAGGTGACAGGAGATCAGGTCTGCCTGCAACTGGCTGTGAGAAACACAGCCTTAAGTCAACCAGTGCAAAAACTGATACAGCCCCTCTTACTCTGGTTTAAATGGAAGGTCATCTATTAAAAACAGGTTAGCATCCAGGGGGATGCCCAGGCGAGCTACATGCGTTGCTCTGTAACACGAGGTACATCTGTGTGCACTTCACCTGTGTGTTTTATCATGCCTTATTTTCCACCTGCATTTTTTCCCACGTGGTTTTGCCAAAGTTCCTTGCTCCTGAAATAGGTTTATTTTCATTTCAGCTTCAGTGGAGCAGGCAGTGACTGTCCCTGGATCAGGTTCACTCACCTGTCCTATCTGCCTACTGCTGCTCTGGTTCCTCTGATATTTCAGAGATGTTCAGCATTATAGCTGCTATTTTCTATTCCACTTCCCTCTAGATAGGATTTTCTTGCCAAGAGTGAGGGCAGAAAACTGATTTAGTTTGTTTTAATATTTTGTAAATCCCTGAATAGTCAAGAAGGGCAAAACTGACCTTAATATTACACTACTGCAACAGTGTAAGCCAGCTAGCCCTTGCAGCTTGTCCTCTCTCTTCCCTGTTAATCCAGTTATTTCACAAGCATTCATGTCACTTTGTAAATGCTAAGGTGGAAGGCAACAACCCCGATAGCAATTTATCTCCTCTTTATTCTTTCTGTATATACTGGCGAGATTGACAGTGCCTCATAAACTGTAGATGAGAAAAGTTTAATTTGCAGGGTAAACTTCTTATTGATTTAACCCAGGTCTGATTACTTGAAGTGCAGAAAGCAGATTTTGATCCTGGTAAAAGATTGTTCTGCCAGACCAGAAGAAAAAGACATTTGAACCAGGAAGGACAGCTGTGAGTGCCCAGAGTTCACCTTTTCTGTTGTGAGGATTCTCCTTGGGAAGGAGGGTCTCCACAGCACAGTCATTCACCTGACATTATTTGCGTCACATCCCAGTGGAGTGGACTGGGATGTGCAAGTATTCAGCTTCCCAGGAATGGTAAAATACTACTAGTAGGTCTCTGAGAAACACTGATCCCTGTTTCCCTATTCCCAAACACCATGAATTCAGTTTTGCTTGGACTATAAAGTGATCGTTAGCGAATGTGTGCTCCAGAGAAAGTAATTCAGTGCAAGTGTGGGTGATAATGAGAGAGGTGTGCTGCCTTGGAGGACATTTGCTGAAAAGGATCTGTATGCCAGTGGTAACCTCAAGACAGAAGCAAATTATTTCTATTGGCCAGGAAATGGCTGAAGATGGTGAAACACGATGGTGGTTCCCCTTTCTTAGCTTATGTCAGAGCTCAGCTGCTGCCTAGGATGTCACTTCTATCCCTTCCATCTTCCCTGCTGTATCAGCAGCAGTCTTTACTCTTTGGGGCTTCCTTTTCAGCTCTCTGACCTTACTCTTCATTGTCCTCTCCCCAGACTGCCAAAGCAACAGTTTGATCTGGGGTCTTTGCTCACTTTCTTCAGGAGGCAAAATTCAGGACGGCCTTATCTGCCAAGGAGCTCTAAGCCAGGCTGGAGAGAATTAGGAAATCAATCCAGCTCTAGCAGCAGCTTGAGAGCAAAAATCCTATTAGCATGAATCATATCTTCCAGCATGCAAGCATAGAACATAAAACCTAACACCGTGGAGTTTCTGTCACAGCCTTGAATGTTAATATAAGTTTGTGTATCTAGAAGGTATTTGTTTTATTGTTGTGCATTTCCCTGTCTCCTACCATTTTCCAGGGGACAGAGGTATTTTCCTTTGCTATGCAGTTTCTCCTAAGGAAAATGAAATACATTGCAGGGCAAGTTCTGTGACAAATGGTTTCTGGTCTATTTAGACACCTCTGCCCTCAATTAATTCTTGTGCTTGTTCATGCTAGATTGAAAAAAACATACCTTTTCACTCTATTTTTGAAGAAGACTACTTTAGGTCACTTGGTATTTTTGATGTCTAGGTTTTGTAGACCAGGATTAATCTATATAATAAGCTTTTGGCTTGCCAACTTTAAACAGATTTTAAAAATAACTTTGAAATACAAGTGTCTTCAAATTACCACTGGCAAACCACTTATTGTTCAACTTCCCAGCAATGCACTGGCTGTGTTGGAGAAGTCCTGAAATTAACAGGTCTGGAATCTGTGAAGGACATAAAGTCCTTTGCAAGTAGACAAGCTTCTTATAGTTATTATTGTAATGCCCTCCTATTATATACTTGTTAGCACTTAAAATTTCATGTCCTGACAGAAAGTCTGTGTTGTCATTTCAACCTTCTGGAAACTGGACTGAGATTGGATTGAAAATTACACTCTCTTCCCTCGCAGCCTCTCACATTTTTGTTTTTTTTCCCCACACATGGGTGATTATTCCAGAAGAAAATTTCCATTGTTAAACACAGAGCTTTGGTATGACCAGCTAATTTTGAAACTGATCAGCAATTATAACAGGGAAAAATGGCTTTGCCTGTTCTTTCCAGAATAAAAAGAAACTCAATTATTCCTATGTGTCCCTTTTTATTTTCTTTTGTTTAGTTTGAAGAAAACATTCTGGATGCTTGCCTGTTCCTGATGGACAAGGCAGAACTGGAGCTCTCTGGTCGTGGAAACCCAATCAAAATCTGCCGTGTTGCCTCAGCAGTGGTATGTAATGGATGTCTAATATGTGTCAGAAGGGACTCATAAACCAAAGCTGGGCCGATTTAACTGGCCCTTGTGCCCTGATGTGCTCTCTACAACACACAACAGATCAGTTGTCCATTCTGGGGTCTGACATTTTATTTCTCTCCACAAAAGTTCAAGCAACTTCTGCTGGCTCATTGCCTTGTCCTGAGAATGGTGCCTCACTGGTGGGAAAGCCACTTTTAGACATTGCACTCCAGGCATAAGCATTTCTTATGTGACAAAGTGCTCATTTTCCAGCAGTTGATATAATTGAGAAAGCTATTTCTGCTATGGATAATACAGTGGCATGATGGGTGGAATTTTGAATGAGGAATTGAGGGGCTTTATGTGGACTCCAGCACTAACCTCAGTGGGGTCTTAGAACACTGCAATGGTGCGTGTTGTTGTGTCTGATCCAAGCCCCAGATGACCTACCCAGGCTGAGAACAGTTATATAAGTGGGCTGCTCTGGCCCCAGAAGAAAACACTGCGGGAACTGTCCTCTTAAACATGAGGCCCACAAAACATACCCCACTCAGAATGAAAATACCTAAAATAGCCAAGGAGAAGACTTTACAGACCTCCATTCTTTCCAGTTGCTAGGTGCCAGGAATCATGCCATGGGTACAAGAGCAGTCCCATCCCTAATATTCGAGATGCTAGACTCATTCAGCATGTGGAAGACAGAGGTTGAGTTCTCTCCTTTGCCTTATTAGAGGTCTGAGCTGATGCTTTCTGCTTCCCAGAATAATGCTCTAGTCTTTGAGCTAGAGTAATTAGATGTTCTCCCAAGCCAGCTACTAAAATAGACTGTCCACAAAACATGGCTGCTGGAGATAGATGATCCTTTAACCCATTTGTTATAGCATTTGCCCAGGCTTCAAGAAAATGAGCTCTTTGTCTTAGATGACATTGAAGTGGGATCTCCAGCCTCTCAATCTTGCATGTTAAATAGAATAGCTTCAGCAAGAAGTATTGAGAACACCTCTAGTTCTCTTTGTCTTTTAATATTTTACTTAGCTCTTTCACCCCAGACATTAGAAATAGAGCTTTGGACGTTTGGATAGAAGAAAGAAGCAAATGTAGTTTCCTCATTCCTGAACTAGTAGATGTAAAAGGTCCCTCATGTAAGGACTATGGAAGCCCTCAGGACAGAATAGCACAAAGTTTGTGAATCCAAATAGGGCTTGGATATTACTTTGGTTTTGAGCCACTCATACATTTTAGAGAGGTGGCGGAGTTCACCATTGGAAATCCAGGACTCAATAGACTTTAGGCCTAATCTGCAGAATTAGGCCATAACTGGGTATGGGGTTTGGTCGTTGAAATCTGGACCTGAATAAGAAGTGGGAAAGAGGTTCTGAAGTCCCACCTGTGTTCCTTAACCTCATTCTTGCTCAAGTTGAAATGTGGTAGAGCTGAGCTAGTCTGAGGACACGCCCTCCATGCTGGAATCCTTCTAAGGCTTTCTGGCGTGGCAGAGCAGGTAGAGTCCCTCTCTTCTTCCACTCATTACAGTCAGAGTATAGCCTGAAGATCAACATGCTGTCCTGTCCTTGAAGGGATCATTTCCTTGGCATGTTTCCTACACCGGTGAGATGGCCACAACCTCTTAACCCTTTGGTTATGACTCTGAATACTTATCTCTGTTCAGTCCTAGAGTTCACAGGAAGTCGATTTTCTAATTATAAAACAGTAGTTAATGCAGCCAAAAGCTTTTAAATGAGAACTGTGATTTATTTGGCTGGCATGTAGCTGTTCCACATTAGCATAATTAAAAGATACAGAGTGAATGAGCTTTTTGCACAGCCTCAACTGGCTTGGTTCAAATTGCAGCTAGGAGATGTATTGCTCGTTAATGCCTATCAGTATAGCCATTAGTCAGCAAAACTCTCTGCTTTGTCTAATGTTACCAGAGGAAAACTTACACAGCAAATTCCTTCTTGTTTTCATGTCTGCTGGACCAAAGAAATTAGTTTCTACTCTAAAAATAACAGTAGACTGGTTCTTCTCTCAATCTGCTGTAAATCAGGAGTGATTTTATTAAAATCTCTGGGCTGATATGGGCAGAAGAACAGATGATGGAAAGAATACAACTTAATATTTCTAAGGCTTGCTTATCAGTGTGTAACTGATTGTGTTTATTAAAAATACATAGCAGTAAGCATGTTTAATGTTAATAAAACTTATTAACAGGCAACATGGATACTCAGTGTGGTGATTTAATTTCAGATTTATTTTTAAGTGTCTGACCTTCATTCAGAATTTTTCAGTGATGGAGAAGCCAAGGCCCTTAACAAGATTGTCCTATTTATCTCCTACGTTCAAAATGAAACACTTCTATCTTACTTTCTGACCTAAACTTGGCTATATTCACTCTCCCATCCTATCGGTCTGCTGAGTTAAAGAGCTTTTTATTATTCAGTCTCTGACATCCCTGATGCTCATTTCCTTTGATTTTAGATTAACTCCAGGGATGACAATGGTGTGATTGCTGGATCCTGGAACAATTCGTATGATTATGGTGTTGCACCTTCAGCCTGGACGGGAAGTGTGGACATTCTCTTGGAGTATTACAGCTCTAAGCAACCTGTTCGATATGGCCAGTGCTGGGTCTTCGCTGGTGTTTTCAACACATGTAGGTATCAGTGAGAAAAGCTCCAAGCTGCTGTGTGGCTCCTGCTTAACAGAGTTTTTAGGTAAACCTAACTAAAATACTTCCTAGCTCTGTGCTGTTCAGGCATAAATAGTAGAGATACTTGAAAATACATGGGTAAAATAGATGGTCTTTGAATAAACCTCTGGTGTGTCCTTCAGGTCAGCCGCTCTTCCGCACAAATGTTAACTATTCATTGGTTCAGTGAAATGTATTCAGTGACTCATGAGGGTAAGTTTGTGAGAGAGAAAGCTGAGTCCTTCAATACAGTCCACATTTCTGTCAAGAATTCTTAGATGGACAGAGTGCTTGTCATCTAAACCTAAAATATTAAATTATTACCCCATATGGCATATGTGATAGTGTTTCTGCTCCAGAAAGGCCAAATCTCACCTACTGAAGATTGCTCCTAGGAAAATTGAGGTGCACTGTCCCTGCACCTGTTTACTGAGCACTGATAACATTTTATATGGAGTTTATGAGCCAGAAGAATGGAGAAAATTATGGCCTAGTTTACAAATTGCCTAGCACTACAAGTTAAGTCTAAACACATTTGGTCAAACTACAGTTCCAGTGTTGCAGCAAACAGAGTATTGCAAGTCACAAAAACCAGTGGGGAAAGCAGCATTGGATTGGTTCCATGTTTTGACTGTCTAGCACTTTCTAACAATATCATCTGCTAATACACAGGAACACACTTGGTGGCCTCCTCTGGAGTTGCTCCAACAGGTCCATGTCCTTCCTGTGCTGGGGACCCCAGAGCTGGAGGCAGCACTAGAGGTGGGGTCTCACCAGAGCAGAGCAGAGGGACAGAATCCCCTCCTTTGACCTGCTGGCCACGCTGCTTTGGATGCAGCCCAGGACACCATTGACTTTCTGGGCTGTGAGTGCACCTTGCCTGGTTATGTTGAGCCTCTCATCAGTCAACACCCCCAAGTCCTTCTCCCCAGGGCTGCTCTCAATCATTTGTCCCCCAGCACAGTATTTGTGCTTTGCCCTGACCCCTGTGTAGGACCTTGCACTTGGCCCTGTTGAACGCCATGAGGTTTGCACAGTCCCACCTCTCCAGCCTGTCCAGGTCCCTCTGGATGCCATCCCTTCCCTCCAGCCTGTCAAGTGCCCCACACAGCTCGGTCTCATCAGTGAACCTGCTGAGGGTGCCCTCAATTCCACTGTCCATCTCACTGACAAAGATCTTGAACAGCATGAACACCTGAGGAATGCCACTCATCACTGGTCATTGACCATTAGACAATAACTCTTGGAGTGCAGTCATCCAGCCAATTCTTTATCCACCAATTGGTCCATCCATCAAATCCATGTCTCTCCAGCTAAGAGACAAGGATATTGTATGGGACATTGTCAAAAGTTTTGTGTAAGTCCAGATTGTTTCATATACCCGGAGAGGTTCCTTTTTTGATTTGGGAAGGTGCTGGCAAGTGCTTTGTCCTTCAACACATGAAATGCTTCATTTTGTTCCTGGTGCAGTGAGATAATGAGCAATCACCCATATCCAAAGAACCTGGGGGGCATCTATTTCCCTCACTGCCTGAGGCTGCATGGTCTGTACTTGATGCTCCTCAGCCTCTGCACAAAACAATGGGTTTGAAAAAGTTCATGCAAGTGTTTCTTATGGATGCAATTCCTCGCAGTGGATTCCATGGGCTGCTTTGTCTTCTCTGCCCACTGCTTTATCTGGATATCTGTAGATCACAGACAAACACACACACACCAGTTCTCCCACCTTCCCCCCACACTTGCCCTGAATCACCACTACGCAGTGTTTTGCCTGCAGGCCACTGTAAAACTGGGGCGATGCAGCAGAGGCCCAGAGCCTGCTGTGTTAAAGGAGAGGCGTATTTTTCTGGGGCAAAACTAGACTTGGTTTGCTGACTAAGTTAGTCAAGTCAGAGACCTGGCACTTTGCACTGCTGCAAAGATTGCCAAAGTATAAAGTTTGTTGAGCATTATGAAATGAAAATATTGTCCAGCAGCTGACCTGATGATAGCCACTGACACATCCAGCTGCTGACCACTGCACAGGGGACAGCAAAGGTCCAAACAATCATGTGCAACTATCAGGGTTGTTCTGAGGTGTTTTTGAGTCTCTCTCAGCTGTCAGTGTTTTATCGTTGTGACCAGTCCAGCTTTCCAAGGTTACTATATTGTACAATCCAGATACCCATCTGTTAAAAATGCTAAAACATTCCAAAAAATGGTCATTAATCTTGAAATTGTCAGACAAATTATTTCCAATGAGCCCTGATGGCTCATGTGCTGGAAGCCTGGGAGGGCACTTGAATTAAGTTTAATCAATAGGTACATATGGTATTGGATGCATCCAGGTAATTTGTCATCCAGGAACTTGAAATGAATGTGCAGTGTTACACTTTATTGGGAGTCACAGTAGTGACAGTAATGAATATACAAAACGCAGCAGTAGCAGCAGGGCTGTTCAACTCTGCAGCATTGGAATTATTTTAAAGTAGGATTTTCAATAAAAACCTTTTCCCTTAAAAACCCCACAAAAAAACCCCTCAAAAACCCCCCCAAGAAATCCACCCAAACCAAAAACCACCACCACTACCACCACCACTACAAACCAACCAAAAAAACCAACAACTCCCCCCACAAATAAACCAAACAAAAAAAAAAAAAAAACCACCAAACAAAACCCACCAAAACAAACAAAACAAAACAAACCCTACCGACCACCAAAAAACCTTCATCCTCTGTTTTCTGCAGTACCATGTTGGCTCCTAAATTGAAAGCCAGAAACTTTTTTTGGCTGAGACAAAATAAGTCATCTGGAGTAGCTGAGATCAGGCCACAGACCCACTCCCCTAACCTGGGGACGTGCTCCATTCTTATTTATCTGCCAGGGTACACAACAAACACAGAACCCTATTGATGCACTCTTGCAGACTACAGATATAGCTGTAGCATTTCCGCGGTTTTTCCACATTTCTTGAATTTACCACTTGTCAAATGGCAAGAAGGGTCATCAGTGCTTTATTGTGATGGTGTGAGAGTTAGGGCTAGGGGCTTTTTTTTTTGATCCTCCTTTTAAGGTCTTTTGTTGGGAGGGACTATTGACTCCAAAATGCTATTACTTAGCAGGCAATATGAGTTATGTAGTGCATTTTATTCAGATTCTCAAACCTTGTCAATTCAGTTGCAAATAATGCAGCTTTTCCCCATTGTTAGCAATAATTTTCTGCTTTATTCTTTGTGTTCTCCAGATCCCTTCTGACAGCAGACATGAAACAGGAAAACTCCAAATCAATCAAAAGGATATACTTTTTATTACTTTTCTTTTTAGCATAGTCTCGTAATTCTCCTGAGTTACTGATACTAAGAGACCTAATATGTTGTGTATTTCTTGCAAGCTCAAACTTCTTTTTCTTTGTATCACATTTGGTCATGCAGCTGACCCACTGCACACAGATTTGACCTGAAATTCTGTGGTTTGGTCACTATTCAAAGCTGCTTTAAAACTATTGGTGATCAGCTGCTTTGGTTATAACCATTGTGCCATTACATGTCTTGAATGCTCATCATTTTGGGACCAAATAAAATATTTGGCATGTGCAATATAAAAACAGATAGGAGGAATTATTTGGCTTGATTTGACCAAGTTTTCCCTTTTTATTCTAGTTATTAATATTTCTGTACTCTCATCCTGTCATCCATGAACACAGTCTTTGTGTTTGTCCTTCTCAGCATACTTCTGTCTTTGCCACAGTTCTGAGATGCCTGGGGATACCTGCAAGACTCATTACCAACTATTCTTCTGCCCATGATAACAATGCCAATTTACGGCTGGACTTCTTTCTGGATGACGAAGGAAAAGTGGACACCAGACTTACAAAAGATTCTGTCTGGTGAGTCCTCCTGGAAAATGCTTTTAGTCTGTCAATGATAAAAGTAGTAAAAAATGTGATGGCAATGCCTATGTTGTTTTTATTTCTCTGTGCATTGAAGAACACAGCTGGCTGATGTGAAACAGAATGAATGGATTGTTGTTAGGCTGACTAATATGAAGCCTTTGTGTAAACAGGGAAACCCTGGGGGATCCTGCTATTGATGTTACCATACAGTGCACATTTAAGCACACTGGAGAGCTGGAATGGGCTTGTGCTCCTTAGGGACAAGCTGTTTCTAAAAATGGAAGGGGGTAGAATGGGCACTTCCATTCTTCTGGAGCCAGGCTCCAAGGGGTACGTCAATATCTATGGAAAACCACCCTTCTTGATCTGCTTGTGCCCAGTTTCCAAATTTGTAGACTGGTTTTACTTTGTGCACATACTCATGCAAAGGGATGCTTTCCAAAATAAACCCAGTTCAGCTGAAAAAGAAACAAGTCAAGGTATCATACAAGATACTGAAATGCTGTCACCAGATTTATAAAATGAAAACTCCCTAGGGCCAAGAGAAGGAGTTTACACATTCTTTTTGAGAAGGCAGTCCTCTAACTGGCACTTCAAACTCTCACTGTCTTCTCTCTGACAGGAGAAGTATAGCATGTATTGATTATATGCTCTGTGTGGGATATTGGCCCTCAAGCCTCTCCTCCTCAGAGTGAAGCTGTGAATGTGACCTCTACATTCCTGTATTCAGGAGATACTTGTCCTATTCGATGTTAATATACCTGACTTGTGTCAATGATATCTTCAACTCATTAGCATAGCAGCCCATCAGCCTGTTTCATTAATAACTTAATCTCTGGAAGTCTTTGCATTAAAAACTGTAATAAACCCACTATGTGGTGGAGGAAATGACTGACCCTGTTGCTGTGACATCTTTTATGCGATTTCCATAATCAAGAGAAAATCTAAGGAAAGCAGGTTCATTTATGTGTGACGCTTGTGTCACAGCATTGCAGAGTAGTTGAGGCTAGAAGGGACCCCTGGAAGTCACCCAACCCTCCTGCTCAAAGCACAGTCAGCTAGAGCAGGTTGCTTGGGTCTGTGTCCAGTTGGGCTTTGAGTTTCTCCAAGGATGGACACCCCACAACCTCTCTGGGAAACTTGTGCCAGTGCTCAACCATTTTCACTGTAAAAAGTGTTTCCTGATCTTCAGACAGATTTTCCGTGTTTCAGTATGTTCCCATTGTTTCTTGTCCTGTCCTTGGGCTACCGAGAAGAGTCTGGCTCTGTCTTCTTTCCCTCAACTCCCTAACCAGGAATTTTTACACAAGGATAAGANGCAGAGTAGTTGAGGCTAGAAGGGACCCCTGGAAGTCACCCAACCCTCCTGCTCAAAGCACAGTCAGCTAGAGCAGGTTGCTTGGGTCTGTGTCCAGTTGGGCTTTGAGTTTCTCCAAGGATGGACACCCCACAACCTCTCTGGGAAACTTGTGCCAGTGCTCAACCATTTTCACTGTAAAAAGTGTTTCCTGATCTTCAGACAGATTTTCCGTGTTTCAGTATGTTCCCATTGTTTCTTGTCCTGTCCTTGGGCTACCGAGAAGAGTCTGGCTCTGTCTTCTTTCCCTCAACTCCCTAACCAGGAATTTTTACACAAGGATAAGATCCTACTGAGCCTTCCTGTCTTCAGGCTGAACAGTCCCAGCTGCCTTAGTTTCTTGTCATGTACAGTCTGTGTTGTATCAGCCATTCCTTCCAGTTTTCTATATCAGCGAACTTGCTGAGGGTACAGCGGGTCTCGTAATCCCGGTCATTAATGAAGCCCTTAAACAGTGTCAGACCCAGTATTGACCCCCGGGGTACACAACTTATGTCTAATGGGGCGATCACTGCTGATCACAGCCCTCTGATCCCAGCAATTCAGCCAGTTTTCGATATATCTTGCTGTCCACTTGTCTAGTCTATACTTCAGTGGTTTGTCTATGAGGATGTTCTGGGAGATGATGCTAAAGTCAAAAGGACCAACCCCTGTGCACTGGTCTCCCCTTTGTCCTTTCAGTCACTCACTTCATCAGAGAAGGCTCTCAGGTTTGCCAGGCACAGCTGGCTGCTTGTAAATCCATGCTGACTACTGCCAATCACCTAGTCCTTAATATGTTTGGAAATGTTTTCCAGAAGAACTTGCTCTATAACCTTCCTAGAGATCAAAGTGAAGCTGACAAGTCTGTCTCTCCCTGGATACTCCTTCTCTCTTTTGAAGAATAGAGCAATATTTGATTTCTTCCAGTCCGCAGGAACTTCTCCAATTACCATGATCTTTTGAAGATAGATATGAGTGATTTTACAGTGACATTGGCAAGCTCTCTCAGCATTTTTGGTGAGATTACCTCAGATTTTCCATCAGATCCATTGGACTTGTGTATGTTCAGTTTGTTTAACTGTTCTCTATCTTGTTACTTCTCAAGTTTTCATTTTTTCAAACCTCCACACTGGTCTCATGGGCTGTGATTCCTGAGGGCAAATCTTAGCCGTAAAAACCAAGGTAAAGAAGGCATTGAATGCCTTCTCCTAATCCTTTGGCACCAGGTTACCTGCTCTGTTCAACAACAGAGCCACATTCCGAAGTCTTTGTTTTGACACTTATGTGCTTGCATTTCTTGCTGCTCTTCACATCCCTTAACATACTTTGCTCTGTTCTGGCTTTCCTGTACCTGTCCCTGCATGCTCAGACAGTGACTCTGTGTTCCTCCTGGTCACCTGTCCCTGCTCCTCCCTCTTTCTTAAGCACCTTTTTTTTTAATGTTTGAGTTTAATTGGGACCACCTAGTGGACTTGGGCCACTTTTGGTTGATTTCCTACACACAAGCATGGATCATTCTTAAGTTTGGAGGAGGTGACTCTTGAAAAACAACCAGCTCTTCTGCATCCGTCTTCTACTCAGAACTGCCTCCCATGGGATTCTTCCAAGCAAGACCTTAAACACATCAAAGCCTACTCTCCTGAAATCCAGAGCTGTGATCCTGCTATTTGTCTTGTTCCCTCCTGCTAGTATCCTTGGCAGTTTTGCATGGAGGCCGTGAGAAAGAAGGACTTCAACAAGTCTTATGGGGCTGGTCCTTTTATGGCTCAGAGAGCTGTAAAGGAGAAGTCTTCTGAAACCTCCTCTGCCTATAAAAGATGTGAAACAAGAGCCAGTGACTGGGCACCTCAAAGCTCCGTCCGTACACATCCAGTAATGAATCATTGCTATGCTTTAGAATTGTCACTGTCTCATCCCTTCTCTCCTTCTCCTAACCTGGTCTATGAAATACCTCTCACCAGCTTTTGACGCTTCCTTTTACTTCTCTGTCTCTCTTTTTTCCCAGCTGTTTCCCAAGACTTCTTAATTTAATGTATTTTTCTCCTGCATTCTTTTGGGACAGGGTCAGATCATCCAAAATCATCCTAGCCCCACTGAAATCCATATGCAATTTTACACTAGCATTTCATCCTTCCAGCCTACATTTGCTTTTCTTTGGCTTGATAACTTTTTTTTACAGCCTTGTTCATCCTTTTATCCTCCTGGTGCATTTATTAGTACATGGTGCACATAACCCTTTGGGCATGACTTAATATATACACCTCTTTTCATTTCTCCTCTGTGTCCTTTCTTTTCATTACTCTGTAACACTCCATGGTAGCCCACATGCTGACTTCCAATGACTTGTGTCTTAACCCTGATTTTATTTTTAATGTCTCTTTTATTTCTTTTTTTAAGAGGACAAGCTCAAGGTATTTATAATGATGTTTTAAAATGCATTTCTCACTTTTATTTATAATCTCTTGAAAACTGGAAGCAAAGCTCTTTTTCTTTATTAATATATCATTTCTATTGTGCTTGTACTCTAGCCTTGTACTGCTGGAGCTGATCTGTCTTCAGGTCTTAAATACTCTCAGACTTCAGGGATATTTGGAGCCAGGATTTTTAGTCCAATCAATCTCTGAGTGTGGGGCTCCCTCTGAATGTTATCTGACATTTATTTATTTTTATTAAAGATCATCTTCTCCCTCAGGATAGGAAACAACAACACCACCAACAAAACACATGTACAAAATTACACAGACTTTGCAAAAAGTTATTTTTATAAATCTGGCAGGATTTGGGGCCATCAGTACTGTCTGTTCTCCTTGTCTTTCTTAATGATGATATAAAGACACTTAAAGAATATTTCTTTTGGATGGGAATCAACACTCACTCCTGCTGTGAGGTCCAAGGAGATCAACATCAGCACCTGAGCAGAAACTTGCTTGATGTCACCCAACCCCAGGGAGATTTATCCATGTCCAGGCCTGTGGAGAAAGCCCCTCTGAGACCTCTGCTCTCCCGTTTACTTCCAGATCACTTTGCTCTAATATCCCAACAATATTATCAGTGCCCCTCTCGACCTCAATGCCTGAACTTGTTAGCTCATAAAAGGGCAGCAGCTGCTTCCAGCATGTGCCTGTCCCATAAGCAATATGAGCTACCCTTCCTGAATTGTCTTCCAGGCATAAAACCCACCTGGTCATCTTTTATTAATTTCTCCATTGCTTTGTTTAGTCTATCCGTAATTATCTCTGTAAATATTTAATGGTCACTACATTGATCTCTATTGCCATTCTTGCTTTCTTTAATGTCTCAGGCTTGCTGTAGAATACCAGAATTACACAATCAATTCAACAAATTATGGCCACAGAATCGGCTCCACAGCTGTGCTCAGTTCTATAGAGAAGTTTCTGCTACATTTGGAAAGGCAAATATTTCCCTCACCCTCCTTTCCTTAATGGTCACTGCTTTACAAGCAGTGTCTTTCTGTCCATTCAGATTCCATATCCTCACATGTATTTGTTATTTTCATGGAGCAGACCTAATGCAATTGCCATCCTGTTGTGTCCAGCACTACACCAATAGGAACCAGAAAGAAAGGTCCTGTCCCTAAGACGAATAGCGGAAAAAATATAGAAAAAATGCATTACCTAATCACAGAACTGAAGTAGATCTGCCACTTTCTGCACTGTTACCCCCCTCCCAGCCTTGCTTCTATCATCCTTTCCTTTTGCCTGCTCTTCAGGTTCTTCTTTTGCAGAATGCAAAGCCAGTGACACATCTGACTTTGATTCAAAGTGAACCAGTGAAGGCTTCAGGGCAGGGATTGTCTTTCTCATATGTTGGCATAGCAGTTTTCAAATACCCACCTTCCATGAAGTGTGTCCCCATTCCCAGGTAGCCCTCAGAAAAGTTCTATGAGCATGATTCAGCACTGAATACTCTCAGCAGCATCAAAAATTCTCTGAGCGTGCGTCATTTTCCTTGAATAATTCCTTTTTCTGTAGTGCTGCTTCATTAACTCTCCTAACTGACAAGTTTTACCCTGATCCAAGCTTTCATTTCCACTTTGAAATGTCTTGTTAGACAAGCTTCAGATCCTTCTGACTCTGCTCCATAGCTGTTTTTCACCTATTATTAATGAAATGGTCAGAGTTTAACAAACCCCATTTTGGTTGCTAATATCATTGCGTGTACTAGAGGCTATATCAGCAGCTACACAGATGTAATTTTATTCCGATCTGCTGTAGGATATGTATAATTTGCAAGCAAAATTGCCCCTTTCTCTACTCTTTCCTTCTTTTATTTTTTTGCAGTAATGAAATTCAAACACTTTGCAGGCTTTACTGCGAGATCCTCTTTCCACATAATCTTTTCTTCTTGCTTGTGCTCTGCCCTGAGCATTGGTAGCATTTCAGGAAGTTACAACATCTGTCCGTCTTTTCTTCTCGTCTTTAAAACACCCAGGGAAGGCTGTGATGGTGCTGTACAGGTTTTTTAATTTTCTTGAGCATCCAGCCAGGTGAGAGCATTTGAACCCTGAGCACCTACATGAACTACTCTCAGAATTTTACCTTTCAGGTCACTGTCCTGGGCCCTAAAGACGTGAGTTGGCCCACAATGGTTGTAGGTGGGTTTTATGATAAGATGTGTGTTTTAGGAGATCTGACATCATGCATTGGCATGACACACAGGGAAAAACTTATGAGGAATCCACAGTGATGATAGTTTTAGAAAGGCTATGCAGGGTCTTCTTCTGAACCAACATGGAAGCCAGCTAAGCATGCTTGTTTTGAGCCATGAAAACAGAAGTACACACTGTACGTTGTGGAGTTGATCCCAAATCTCTTCATAAGAGACACCAAAGCTTCAGTCTGAATAGTTATAAAGCAGGCCATGTTTCATTGGCTTGAGGATTCAAAGTCTGCTTTAGCAGGCAGGTTGAAGTGGAAGTGTCTGGCTGGAAAGGGATTCTAGTTTGTATAGGTTTTCGTATACCCCAACAATCTCCAAACACTGGCATATTTTCTGAGACATTTACACTCAGAACACATTAGAAGAATCAAAAAAGCTTCTTCAACTTGCAGTCAGGAAACTACAATGAAGGATTTTGGCTTTCAGGTTTTAACAGATAGGTACCAAACTTATACACCTAAAAATCTGTTCTCTTAAAAGAGTCAACTTTTTTGCCCCTGAACTGGCAAACTGTGTTGTTGAAGCAATGCCAGGACATAAATACACAGGATTTGTTCTGGTCTGTGTCCTTCTTTCCAAGAATTTAATATACTGGTCCCATCTCTTGTCTAAGGAATTATCATTGCTGGAACGAAGCTTGGATGACCAGACCTGACCTTCCTGTTGGTTTCGGAGGATGGCAGGTTGTTGATGGGACACCTCAAGAAACCAGTGACGGTAATATTGCTTGAAGTCCTCCTTAGCGCACTTTCTAATGTTTGAGATGTCTGTTTCAAACAATGAGCTGATGGTAGCTGAGCCAGTGGCACCTGGCACCATATGGCCAGTGACAAATTCTAGAGCCAAATAACCATACTCGCTTCAGGGTCTTCTCCTGATTTGTTTTGAACTCTAAAATAAATCTGTCCTTGTTATAACACTGCTCATGATGCCTGGGCACAAAATCCTGCATGAGAAAGTCCCTGTTTGGTACAGAAGAGTTGCAATCCTGTTGCCAAAGAGGGCTTCTAACATTTTAGAGTACCTATACAGGAGCCTGATCAAATTAATTCTCCTTTATGTTATGCAGCCCTAACTGAAATTCATGAGCAGACAGTAGGCAGGAGAGAAAAAAGTGAAAAGTCATTGCTGTTTCTTCCCAGTCCTTAATCTTCCAGCCCTTAAAATACAAATTCTCAAATTTGTAGTGAGATCTTTCTCAGCCTGTGGTGTACCTGAGTCCTCCCAAAATTATCTGTTTTATCCAAAACCCGCTGCAACTGTATTTCAAGCACTTGAGACTTACAGTGGATGTTATAGTGCCATTAAAGGTACCAAACCACCAGGTTGTTCCAGACTTGAGTCTGTGTTATCTACAGAGCTGGTAACAAAATTAAGCTTTTTGCTTCTTGGTCAGGAGTTCCTGTAAACTATTAAAAGAGTTTGTCCAACCCCAAGAATTCTATTTCTTTGAGAAGGTATAATATTTTGACATGTTTTTAATTAATTTAGGCTCTCACTTTGTCTCTCTTCTCCCCATAGGTATGTACAGGTGTGGTCCAGCCTCAGTTCAAGCCATTAAACATGGTCACGTTTGCTTCCAATTTGATGCTCCTTTTGTCTATGCTGAGGTACATATGTGAAAATTTTTGCTGCAATGAGTAATATCAGTGAGACCACAGTGAGAAAGAGGATAGGGTTCCACTGCAATTTATGGATTGAGAAGTTACTTCATGTATGCTTCATGTCACAGAACGATCTCATCATTGCATTTTGACATGTAGGCCAGTAGATGTGATATGGGTCTAATGAATGAAAGGGATTTCTCTAATCTCTGCTCCCCTCTGTAATAAGAAGAAAAAGCTGTTCTGACTTAACTGAAACTTCAGGCTGTGGTCATTTTTCCTTCCAAGATTGAGCTGTGCTAAATGGGTCACTAACTCTAGCTGCTCATCCTCTTTGCTCACCACATTCCTTCTGGCTGCTGTGGGCCATGGAGATCTCACATGGGTGATTTGACTGACAGATATGAGAGAGAAATATCTGAGTAAGGAGATAGAGGGCCTGGTCTGGAGTTTTAACCTCTCACGTCACCAGAGGAGGCATGCCCAGAATTGCAACACTGCAGGACAAGTTTCTCTCTAATTGAATTGTAAATAGCTTAGGACAGAAAATAATAAAGATATTTCATCTATTAAGCATTCCCCTCTCTATTTCTAAAGCTTTTTGGTACAAAAAATGTGTAGTAGTGCTCTCCAAATTTGAATGACCTCTCTGTATCCTTGTGAAGTTTACACTCACTGTCATTCTGGAGCTGTGAATAGTAAAATGCATCTCAGCACATGACTAATTTTAAACATGAAATTTTGATGTGCGTAATTAGTGGGACTTCAAGTCAACACATCATTATTTTGGGGGAGATAGACTGACTTCTCTTCCTCTCTCTACTTCCTACTTCCATATATCTCAATCTTCTTTCATTTAATTTCATAGGTGAATAGTGACATCTTTTACACAAAAATGGAGAAAAATGGAACCCAATCAGTAGAAAGCATTGACACAACTCATATTGGGCAGTTGATTGTGACCAAGGAAGTTGGAGGTGATGGAATGATGAACATTACTGAGGAGTACAAGTTCCGAGAAGGTAACCTGAAATGAGCTGGGACCATGTGGATGTAGACTTATCTCAGTTAGATCTTGGATGATGACTTGGAAACCTCTGTCACTGAGGGAGCTTCATGAAAAGCTGCCAAAGTGCCCTCTGGAATTCTTTATTTGTAACTCCATCCCAGAAACACTGCAGATGCCTTGATCATAAGGCACAAACAGAGCACAAACTTTTGCTACTCAGAAATGCTTTAGACTAAGTAAGTTGAAGTGAAAATAAAGGCTAGTCATGGAGCAATTCAAAGCATTCAAAACAATTCAAGGCTTTCTGTACAGATGTTTAGACATTTCTTATTCAGACCAGAGGTTCACACAGAGTAAACCAGTGTAGCTATATTTATAGGAATTCAGCTACATCAATTTGTCTGATAAGGCTTTAACATCAACTCCCTTGGTTGCTGTGAAGTTCTCCCACTGCTAGTGTTACCCCAGGAGGGTTCGCTGTCCTCAACCATTCATTTTAGCTACTACAAACCATGGAAGACACACCCTTGGGATTGGTAGGTGGGCTAATGCTGCACTTCCGTTTCTTTTCTAAATCTGGTTTTCATTCATTCCTAGGCTCAGATGAGGAGAGACTGGCTCTCGAGACTGCTGTGATGTATGGTGTTAAAAAGCAAAGTGCCCGAGATACCGCGTACCAGCCACAAACGGATGTTGACATGGACTTCCAAGCACAAAAGGCAGTCCTTGGCAATGACTTTAAAGTCACTGTAACTTTCAGGAACAAGAGTCGCAACTCCTACACTGCTACTACCTACCTTTCGGGCAACATAGTGTTTTATACAGGAGTCACAAAAAGTGAATTCAAGAAACACTCTTTCAGTGCAAAACTGGAACCCTCTTCATGTAAGACTTGCATAGTTGTTTTCTGTGTTATTAACTGCTAGGTTTTTCCTGTGTTATTAACTGTCACCAATGTTTCCACCTATGGGTAGAGCCAATTCTAGTAGCTAGGGGTAAGATATTCTACTGGGTACCAGAAGGATCCACTCCCTACTTTGGGCTGGATACTAGGGTCTTTTAAAGCTGAGGCTGTTTTCTTCAGGCTGTTTCTCCCTGCATAATGCTCTTTTACACCAAGCTGCATGTCTGAGAATTGTTAATTTTTCTTATTTGGTACAAAAGAAAACAAAGGAGCACAGGAATTAAGATGCAAGGTATTGTTTTTCCTTTGAATTCCTTTATTTTCCTAGCAGCATCTCAGCAAGTGAAGGGGAAGTTCTGGTTCCACAAGGTGTCACGTATAGCAGCAAAAAGGTGAATTTTTTGTCTTACCTGGTAGAAGCTGACGAGTTCCAAGTAGATTCAAGTAAATATCTGGCTTTGGAGGACTGTGTGGTTCAGGATTTTGTATTTACAGTTATCTAAAAAGTTTATATGTAATGAGAATGTGCCACAATAGAACAGGGACATTTGTCAGCTGGGCAGGAATCCCAAAGGTGACTTATCTTTACAGTTGCAGCATTTACTTTTCCTGGTGCCCTCTGGAATGCAGTAGGGAGATCATGCCTCCCAATTCTCGTCAGAGAAGCAGTTCCTGGCAGACTAACTCAGGAGGCTGTGGGCAGGTTTTTGCACTGCTCAAAGTAGGGGAGAGGGATGTTCTCCTTTTTTGGCTTGGGCATAATCTATCTATTTCCTGTCAGCCATTGCAGCTCCGTGTGTTTAGGACCTGCTGTACTTCCAAGTGCTACCTAGCAGGCTCAAGCAACAAGTGACTGCCAATCACTTCTTCTCCTGACAGGCCTGTGTCCTTGGTCAGTACTTCCAGCTCGGCAAAAGTGGTGAGAACGTTCTCTCATGGAGGCAAAGTAGAGGATCCTCCACTTGAGCTCCCTGCTGAGAGAGTCAGCAGCCATGACTTTGCCTTCTAGGCACTGCTATTGGGCAAATCAATCTTTCCGAACACAGCAGGAAGGGCAGGACTTCAGGACCCCAAAGGATGGGTCTCCTGAACTGATCTGCTGGATCACAGCAACCCTAGCTGACTCCTGAGCTTTCTGTCTGGTCTACCTCACCCCAGCTCAAGAGACACTGTGAGCCCTCTTTCCTCAAAGAGGACGAGTTTTGTCTCAGTGAGAAGCCTCCATGGAACCACAGTTCCTATCAGGCCACAAAAAAACCCCCCTCTGCTTTCTTCCTCACTTTGAACATCATCTGAAACTGCACATTTTATTTGGAGCTGATTATTCTGCAAAAAATAGAAGTCCACTGATAAGGATCTACTGGTGAAGGTTAATAAAACTTCTACCTCTGGTCTGTAACAAAGCCCTGAGAGCTGCTCGCTGATTCTTTCTAACTCCCTGGATCATTTGCAGGGGGCCTGGAAATGGGCATTGAGTTGTTCCAACATATGCTATCAAAACACAGTGTGAGGGTTTATAGTGACTTACATCAGTTAGTAAATATTTGATCTGAAATACTGCAAAACTTTTGGAGACTTGAATAGGTACAGTAAAAAAAAAATCGGTTTCAATAGTCTTGGTCTAAATTCTGTGTCGCTTCTTTGATGAGGGAAAATTCAGTCACCTTGTAGGAGAAGCGCAAATACCTGCTACATTTCCTGGCTGTGATTTGTGCTTGGTTCCAGGACTTATTTATGTCTGCTTTTGCATCAAAGGTCTGTGTAGGGTATTACTATCTAAAATACAGTTTCTGCAGTGCTTTGAGGGTCACCTGGCTCCTCTCTGCAAGAAAAGAAATGAATAGATATTTAAAGAGTCATAATTCACTTTTTCTAAGTTAAGTAAATGCTTTGAAAAAAGCTTCTTGAAATCGTGCAGGAAACTCTGAATCGAGTGATAGTGAGTGAACACAGACTGGGGAGAGGCATCTGAAAGAACAGAACATGGATTTTTATGTATGTGTACCAAGAGTATGTCCCCATCACTGCTTCTGGCCAGTGAGACATTTTTTAAGTTATTCCCACTTTTCAAGGTAGAAACTTGCTTATATCTGAGCTACAGTCATCAACTTGTAGGGCACTCTGTCCTGCAACAGGACAAAAACTCCTCACAAATTACACCATTTCTGAAGGTGATACATGAAATTTGAGCATGAATTCTTTCACCTTTTCCTTGGAAAGAAGTACATGTGGAATCAGGAATAGTGTCTGAGCAGGTGGGCAGTGTGAAGGGAGGCAGTGTGATTATCTGCAAGTGCATGAGAACACTCTGTCGGGGGTGTAATGGGAGGGTACCTTCTGAGGCACCCAAGCAGGATTTGTAGGCTTTATTCAGGGCAAGAGATATGTGTATATATATGTGTATATATGTGCATATGTGTGTATATATGTGTGTATGTATATATGTGTGTATGTATATATATGTGTGTATATATATTTATGTGTATGTGTGTGTGTATATATATATGTGTATATATGTCTATACAGAAGTAACAAAGAATTACAATGCAATAAAGATGCATTAAAGGCTTTCTTCCAGCCCATGCTACTAAAAGAATGAAGCAAACTAAGTTTTCAAACAGGAAACGAATGAATGATTTTCGGAATAATGATTAAAGGAATTGTGTGGGTTGAAAACGTCTTTGAGGATTTGAATAGCTTAAACCTTCCAGTGCCTTCAAAGGTGCTCTTGCATCTACTGAGTTATATTTAGTTTTCTCTATTTTTTTGAAAGACTGTAAGGCAACTCAGTGTTGTGTCTCCCTTGGCTTTCCCAGATGCAGTAAGTGGTACTGACAACTTACCAGCACAACCAGTGCTAAGGCAATGGAAGTCTATTCTACTTTTTTTCCTGCAGTGATTAAATTTAAACAAAAAAGTTTGTCTTTTCTTCCATTGTAAAGTAAATTTCTCCTGGTTTGTAACTAATTTATTTACCTATTTACTTCTCAGATGAGAAATATCTTGCCTGATTTATAATTTACAGATAAGGGTATTATGGGAAATTCTTTTACACAAGATAAAAAGTGAGAGGGAGGGAGAAGGAGCACATCAAGTCAATTTAAGGCTGGCCTAGTAAATCCAGGTCAGGTGGCCACCAAGGGAATCACTTTGAAACCAAATCAAGGAACTGGTTTTGATGTGAGCGGATCAAAAGAGTGAAAAGGGGTGAATGTCATTTACCCAACTGAGTTCAATTATCTCAGTGTTTACAGTGTATGTCACAAATACAATACAAATAATGGATAACAGTAATCATCATAGGTAACAGATGGGAGATCTTGATGTGTTTACTACTGTTATAATGAATGTTTATAGAGAGAAGAACTCCAGGTCTATATATTTTGCCTGGTCAGCTCGTTAGCAGGTCTGATTCTCTGCATCACATTCTCACACCATTGTTGGCCTGGGAATTGCAGTTCAATATAGTTAAAATTAATGATTCCCTGCTTCTCAACTGTCTAGCCTACAGGGACTTGTTCCTTCCAATAATTATTGTCAGGGAGCACATGAAATCTCTCTGGAGGACATGCTGGTGACAGGAAGACCTTCTTGCTAAGTTTTGCAGGCAAGTCCAGTGTAGAACAAAGGCAGATATCCAGCCATGTCCTGGAGAGCAGGTGATCTCCCAGATAGCCTGCATGGGCTCACACCCCCTAGTTGCTGCTCTGGTGGCATCCTTGTGCCAAGAAGAAAGGCAAAGAAAACACAGGAATGAAGTGAAATAGCAAACATTTACAGGAATGACACTCAAAAGCTGGTTTGGACCTTGGTGCCCAGTACATATGTATTTCCAGCCTTCCTTCTCACTTATTTTGTGGTAGCACCTAGAAACCTTTGACAGTGACCTGGGCCCATGCTGAGGGTACTGGGCAGAGGCTGTGCACAAACCCAGCCCTTGCCTCTGGGAGCCCACAGCCTAAATGGAAAGAGGGAAAAATTGGAGGGAATATGGTTAAGTAAAGAAATGAAGTTATTTTGGGGGAAAAAGATCAAAGCCATTCTTTGACTCGTAGCTCACCTTTTTTGCAAGGCATTCATGTAACTGGCACTGGCCATGATGGGAGGAGCAGTTAGTGATTAGATTGCTTCAGATGACTTTTTCCTTTCCTGTGTCTCCCCTCAGCCAGCTCTTTCGACATTGTGATCAAAGCGAGCGAGTACATGAGTGACCTGCTGGAGCAAGCCTCCTTTCATTTCTTTGTGACTGCGCGGATCAACGAAACGGGGAAGATTCTGGCTGTGCAGAAGACGACAGTCCTGGAAATTCCCACCCTGAGGATCAAGGTAGCTCAAGGGTGTGGTGGAAGGGATACATGGGCTGTTCTCTACAAGGCTGTCACATTGAATTGTAGGGTGGAGGAGTGTATGTGTGTGTGTGCACATTGGAGTGTCTAACATGGATGTTATAGAGCAGTGGCTGGCTGGAGCGTGTGAGGGTGTATAGGTGCATTATATAATGTGTCCCTACACTGAAGAGAGAGGGAGGCAGCAGCACTGGTAGTGAAGAACTGCGATGATCTCAGTGGAGGAAGGAGGGGAAAAGATCTGAGAAAGCTGAAGAAACTCAAAGGGTAAGAGAGATTACTCACTCATGTCACTCAAGTTCTTTAACTACTTCAAAAGGCTATTATATTTAAAGCGACACAGCACAGGAGCCTCTTGCTGAAGAATGAAGAATACTGCAATTGAAGTGATTTTGCTGGGAGAGCTTCTGCAGGTATTGTGGAAAGTTTCTCCAAACTTGAATGGGCAGCATTGATTTGGGACAGTGTCTTAGGATTTCAGTGCTTTGCTACCACTCTGTGAATGTACTGCCAGTGGTGTGCCCTGAAAGCTGAAGCATTTCTGCAGACAGTGGTGTGGTACCTATGAAAATGGAGAAGAGTAATGCTTGTGACACTACAAGGACCCTATGTTGTTTTGGCAAAGACAAGGCTGGGATTTAAACTTCTCAATTCATAACTGAGTGTCCAAATAAATTGCATTGTTTTCAAAAGCACCAAGCCTTCATCTGCTTTGAATGATGGAATTGGGATCTGCTTTTTTTCCTAACACTAGAAAAAAAATCAGAACATCCGTTCAGGAAGCTTTAGATAAGCATGAATACAGCTCTGTAAAATTCAGGACCTTGAAAAAAAATCTAAGTTTATACAACTTTTCCTGTCTATATATTTACTTGAACCACTGCTCAGGTTTCCATATAAGAATTTATGGAGCAACTGCAGCCTTATGCAGAAAAAACTTTTTTAAAAGCATGGATCAAACTTTAGGCAAAGTTTGCCAAAAAATATACTCTGTTTCATGGTCTTCAGAAATACCGTGATGTTCTGATCAGATAATTGCATTTTTAAACAAAATGGTTTTGGTTTATTGAGCATTCTAATAGGAGGTAGACAAGACAGATAAACTCTGCTTCAAATACCTATCTTCAATAACCAAATTTTAAAAGTAAAGAATTCTTTCAATTCAGTACTTAAACAGAACATCTTATACATCATCTCAGATGTTCAACTTCAAAATACTTTCTCCTCCCTGCTGTTCTGAAGAAAGGACTTTTAGCATATAGGATCAGCTGTTGTCCAAAACCCATGTTTTCGAGTAAAACTAAGTTTCTCTCTTTTCTTTGTGATGTATGAAAATACACTGAAATTTTAAAAGCTGGATTTTTTAAGGAGGGGGGGGTGTTTGTGTGTGTGCGCATGAGTGTGAGCATGTATTGATAGAGGAAGTTTTGATTTATTGCTTTTTAAAGAAATTGGAGAAAGTTTATCTGTTTAGTTTTCTTGTCAAGTTTGTTCACTGAATGTGACTGGCAGACCAAATTTCCTAAAGACTGAGAGAGAAGAATGAAAATGTATCTCCCTCATGTCTTTGGATACACCTTTGATCTTTCTCTGTTGATCTAAGGAGATTGTCAGAATCAACAATGGAAGAAATTACACCATATTCTAATCTTGAGACCAGGTTACAAAAACAGGATCAGCAAATACATATCATGGTCTCAGCTGCATGTGCGGGACTTCAGGTTGATTTTGAATCACACCCAGTGATCTTAAATGGTCAATTGAAATAAGGAGGATATAAGACCTCCAATTGGGTCAAGACTTCCGAAAATGCCACTGATGTCATTTTGCATATTCAGATGGCCAAATCCTGCTGAGAGCTTAGCTGTATCTCCTCCTTTACTCCAGTCATTTTGTTGTTTTTTGGCACAGAGTAATCCCTTAGACCAGAGTCTATGGAGCTTTTTGCAAATGTCATACTTCCTTAAAACACCACTTTAAATTTATTGACAAGATACTTGTTCTTCTTCGTACCTTTCTCAAGGCCCTTTAAATCAGCTGATGGACCATGAAGTGGGCTGGCAGATCTGCCAGCCACATGTTGAAAACCCTTGCCCGAGCAAAACAAGTACACATAATCTGTGAGAAGTGCTGAATTTCCAGGGGGGTAAAGAACCCCAAATCCCCATGCATGTAGTCCTTGCTTGAAAACACATTTGTTTGGAGGTTTACTGTTTTCCAGTGCATAATGTACTGCTCTTTTGCTTGCATAGGGTTTGGAGGAAAACTGGCCTTCAGGCCTCCACAGAGCACATGTGCAGGGTTAGAAAGCCTTCACAGCACGAAAAGAGAATGCAAAAGCAAGGGGAAATGGGTACGACATTTTTGAGGGTGCAACCACTGTAGCCTGGTGTTTCTAATTTAGGGTGGTAAGACTTGCCCTTCTCTTCTGGAGCTTATGTCCTGAGCAGATCACTTCAGTGCTGGTGGGCAGCCTGAGGAGCGGGGCAGAGTCTGGGAGAGAGGCCCCCTCAGCTGGACTCATCCTCAGGTGGGCCCTCAGCTCTAGAGCTGTACATGCAGATTTCTGGTTTTCTATGGAAATGAGGGCCTGCCTCTTGATCTGCCTGTGGTTTGAGGGAAGATTACAATGGGTGGAAAAATGTGCAGTGGTACCTATGAGCCCATCCAACAATTTTCTTCTCACTAGGCTTCCTTTGCCTCGTGCTGTTTTTCTGTGTGCTCCACTCTTCTGCCTTGCCAGTGCTGTATATCTGTTATTAGCAGTTTCTGGTGCATTGTCCTTTCCTTGTCTTGCAGACCAAAGGTGAACTGGTAGCTGGTAAAGAAATGTCCGTGATTGTGGAATTCACCAACCCTCTGAAACAAGCCCTGGAGAACGTCACACTCCGCCTCGAGGGACCTGGCGTGCTGAGAACAATAAAAAAGCAGTTCGGGTAGGGAAGAAAGCACAACCAGCTGAGAGTTTGTCCCCTGCCTGCTCACAGCAGGAAGCTCACAAGAGACACTTAACTAATGCTGTGCTGAGTAATTTAATTCAAACACTCTCTCTATACTTTAAAATCCAATACACAGGGGAGCTGTAGGTCTCAATAGTCAGTAGAAGTTGGGCTATCCAGAGAGATTGTGAGAGCATTTCATCTGTTCAGTACCAGGGTTGGAGGAATGGGTAGTTGCTAGTGCAGCCCAAGTTTACTTTTTCACTGTATTACATTACTTTTAGCACTTGACAATAGCACCTACAAGCCGCTATCACAGAGAGGAAGATTTATCCTATGCTTGAAGTGTTTACTGCCGCTCACTCAGCATGTGCAAATCGAGTCCTGTGCTGTTTTTCTGAAAGGGCTTTTCTCCACTCATGTTAATCATGATTATACAAGACATTCAGGTACCTCAGATGATCTTTTCAAGCTCATGTCAAGACACAAAATGTGTGTTGTTTGCAGAGCCTGCTGGCATAGCTGCAGTGTGTGCGTGAGCACACAGCTCCCCCCAGTAGCTCCACTGCACAGGGCTGCCCTGGCACACAGGCATGTTCCCAGCCCAGGGTGCTCCCAGACCTGAGGAAAAGGAAAGCCACCTTCATTATTCTCAGAGTCACACCTCACACTGGCACCATGATACCCCTACGCTAAGCAAGTTGTAAATCCTCTTTCCATTTGAGTTCAGTGTTATGAGCTTAGCATTAGCCAAGAGTGTATAATGGAGAAACTTGGAAAATTTTGAGGCTATTGCTTGGTCCTGGGCATCTATCTATCTGGGCTTAGTATCTATCATTACCTGAGCTGATGGTCCCCAGGTGTGCGCAAAAGGAGTTTGAAAAATTGCCTGTGCTTCAGCAGCTGCATAAATGGTCAGCGTCCTCTGCAGCTGGTAGGGGAGGTCTGAGCCTGACTGCACCTTGGGACAGGGATAAAAAGATCAAAACCAATCTCCAGAGTGGAGCTGATAGAAAAATAACTGTGAAAGGGCAACATACTGTGTTTGCTTTATGCACATGGTATGTCACAGGTGCTGCTGAGCATGACTCAGCATGGTCCACAAGAGCTACACAAGTTGTAGCAATAGCCCTCATTGCTGCCCAGCTGCGCCAGCCTCCCCTGTTGTTCTGCATCCTTTTTGATCCAAAAGCTGCCGTGGACTGCCCTCACCTTCAAGGATGCAGAAATTATCAGGTGCATCAAAGGCACAAGAGTTAGGGGAGAAAAATGACTCATGGAACACACGTCATTTTCCTTAGAGTCACCGTGTTTTCCCCTTTTCAGTAATGCCCTTGGCAGCATTTAAAATGGAAATGGATCAGCTTAGTCATTTTAAGATTTAACTTCTCTGAGATGAATGTAGAATGCAGGTGATACACACAGAGGACAGAGCAAGGGGCAGTTGTAGTTTATTTAAATAATAATCACATTTGTCTCCATGCATTCAAAGTGATAAATGGCTTCAGTGTGGTGATGGCTCAGCATATTATGCAGAATCATTCATCACTGAGTTCTCTCCCAGGAAAATCAGATCAGGGTGGCTTTACTCCATTTGCAAAGAGAATTAAACAGATTCTAGCCTTTCCCCACCCTTCCAACACTTCCCTATTTACCAGGGACTGTTACATATGGGATGGAGCTATTAGAGTTCTTTGTGGGGATAAGGTTTTTGAGCTCTGTGTACTTTTAAGGTAGCTTTTCTGTATCACTTGAATGGCTCCACAAAACTGGTCATGTGTGTCCCAGCTGATCATTCTGGCAATGTAGTGGCCTGGGGGCTTCAGTCTTGACCATTCATAAAATCTATATATAGATATAGATATTGATATGTAGCTATTAGTCTCAGACAGATGAGGAGCATGAGTTATGGAAAAGCCTTTGGCAGCAGCAATTCCTACATGGGGCATAGTCTTTGCATGACAAATGAGGATTAAGCAGGCAGTGATTGATAGTGCTAAAAGTATTACAGCCAAGCATACTTTCACACTAGCAGGTAAGCCATTTTGGGTGTTTCTATGTGTCAAAGCTAAGCTAGTATTAGCATTTGTAGTGAGAAGCAACTTGTTTTAGAAATAGGACAGTAGAGAGGCAGGAAAAGGTAGGCTTGGTTTCCCAGTACAGCTGTTGTCTTCCTTCACGTGCACACATACACACACACACACACACACACACACACATATACATATATATACATACACATATATATATATGTATGTACTGAGATGACAGCACTAGAAAACAAGGATGGTAGTGCTACCCTCTCTCACTGGAGCACTGCAAAGCTGTGGCCCAAAAACCTTAATCCTTAGAGAATCTGGCCCCCCCCACTGCTCAAGAAGTGTAGTCAGCCCAGCAGACTTGTATAATAACTTCTTCACTTTCCATTCAGATAACCCCTTGCAGATAATTCCCATAAACTCTAAAAGGTGTTTTACCTTCTTCAGCAATTGAAGTCATTGTTTTATCATGATTCCATTTTAGTGGGCATCTGGTGGATGCAAGCCAGCCAGCTGAGGGGAACAAAACCTCTCTCATTAATAACAAAGATAAAAAGAGGGAAAACACTCGCTGGAAGCAGTCTGCACATGCTCACATCAAAAATATGACCTTTCTCTGCTTTTTTTTTCTAAATTGGGTACATGCCCCAAGGTACCTCTATCTGTATATGCAAAATGCAATGCAGTGCCATGTAGAGATACCTAAGCTAACCTCTAAGGAGCTGGAATACCTCTCATTTTACCAGGGGCAGGCTTGCTCTGAAACAAATACTCAGGTGGGAGGATTCCAGGCCAGCTAATTTAGAGCTAATTAAGGTTTCTTGTCTCGTGGCAGCTTGTGCTAAGCCTGGGCAGACATTTCTGTCCTGACCCTGGCATAGGACATGGCACCTGAGAACCAAATCCTACCAGATGAGAATTTGAAACAGTGACTCACTTATAGGCTTGCTTTGCTCTTGCTTTGTTCAGTTGGTTTCAGGACACTGTAGCCATATGACATAAGAACACTGCTTGAACTCATAACCCTCTTATTTAATGCTGAGGAAGAAATCATTCATTTTCATAAATAGCTCCCCACTACACTACTTTATCCATTGGTTCCTTTGGAGCAGTTGCATCCCAGCTTCCCTCAAACACAATCAATCAATCAGCCTTCAAAATCTGCACACAGAACCTTGTGAAATCACTGAGAAAACACAGAAACCCAATACCTGAGGCTGTCCGTGCATCTTAATTGTAGCAAAAAAAAAATGAAAATCAAAAGCAGTGCAGAATACTGCTGTTTTATATATGAGTTATCAAGAGTCATAAATAATGTAAAAGAGTAACCACCACCAGCAGGACGCCCAAGAACACTTTGTCTTGTTTGTATGGACATGAAGTAGTCAGATGAAGTGGCCACTGAAAAGATCTGCTGATGTTACTCCTGTGGCAGGGTGGTCCAGGGTAGGAGTGGCAGGGTGGTCCAGGGTAGGAGTGGCAGAGGGGTTCAGCATCTCATCAGCCCTGCATAGGTTTTGCAGGGGAATGACCTGGACACTTCATAGCAAGGACTTATTTTGCCATTTAAGGAATCACCACCAGACTATAGGCTATAATAAACAGGAAAAGTGGAATTATAAAGTAGAAAAAATGTATGTTAGATATAAAGAAGGTCATTCTGAAAGTGATCGTGAGAGGAAGTGACAGGAGGCAGAAGAAAATGGATTCATTTTGGAAATTTAAAATTAGCCTGGAGGAAAGGCTAGAGAAGGCTTTAACAGGGTCAGTTCTGAGAGGAATAGAAGATGGAGAGAGTAATTTATATGACATTTATGAGAATAAGATAAAAGATTTGAGACATGTTATACTATCCACCTTCAGTTTCTCCAGTTGTGTGTTAGGTTGAGAGCACTGTCTGACTGACCAAAATATTGATACTTTTCTTTTTCCATTCAGGAGAATCCAGATGAACTCTACATTGACCTGGGAAGTAAAATGCATCCCAATGCGACCAGGTTTACGAAAGCTGATTGCAAGCCTGAGTTGTGATGCTTTGAGGCATGTGTATGGTGAGCTGAATGTCCAGATTCAGAAACCATGAACCAAGGTGCTGCTTTCTTCTCTCATTTAGCTGTATTTCAAAATATCATGGTATGGGGTGGCTGAGGGAGAGGTGTAAATCTGCTTATTGTTGTTTTGGTCATCCTTGCGCCAAAAAAAATTGATAAAGCAAACTAATTGGTATGACTGGGAAGAGCATAAAAAAGCACCTGAATGCCAAATGATTTAAAATTAGATACATGTAATTAAAGGCAATTCTAGGTCATATTATTCCTGTAGTTCACTTGTATTTATGGTCTTTGGCATTAGTGCTGCAAGGGAATTTGAAAAGCTCCATTCGCCAGAGTAATCTGAACTTTAGTTTTAATTAAGGCCTGGTATTTCACTGAAAAGGGAGGAAAAAATAAAGGACTCAGTGTTATAAATTCTTAGACTGAATTACACAACGTTACGGTAGATCATTCAGGCTGCAATAGAAACAGGTATTTCTAGCTAAAGGGTCTTCTTTATCTTACAAATTAATAATGTTCTGGTTCATGGAGAGCTCACTTTGCTGGAAGCATCTCTCAGGATGTTTTATCTCCAGAATATTCTCAGCCCCTTGTTTCATCTTGCAGCTTCCCTATGCTTTTTCTCCTCCTCTTTCATGTGTGCAGGCACCCACACATACTCACTTCATACCCTCATCACACCCCGTATGCTGTTGATATGCCGTTCCTTGACTTTGCTGGGTGAAAATGCAGAGTTTTTCTGCCCCTGCTCAGAGTTTATCACACAAAACCTGCATTTGCTGATAATATCTCTTGTGTATTATATGTTCTCTCCTCACCCTTCTCTGCCTTTTTTTCTCTCCTGAGCCCACCTTGTAAACCCATTTCCCATGAGTGTGTCAGGGGTGTTTGCTGTCCCACAGCAGTCCAGGCTGGCAAATGGGGTGAAGGAAAGAGGAGTGGAGCAGGGAGCCTGAGGGTCTTCTCCTGCCAGTCCCACAAGCCTAGCCAATATCCTGCACTGGAGCTGGGTGAGAATAAAAATATGGGTATGAGTTTAGATTAAAAGGTTCCCAAGAACCATGGCTAAAGCAGAATGAAGACCTGTTATATGAGTAACCCCAGAAATACAGAGGGACAGAAACTCATCTGAGAAAGGAATAAAGATATATCCTGAGAGTCAGAAATTTACACAAGCCACAGCAACTCCTCCCCTCTGGCCACAATGTCTGTAAGAGCATATCAGGTACTAACAGCACAGGGGACCCAGCTGAACTTCTAAAGTTGAAAGGAACCTCTTGCTCTTTAAACACTGGGGCTTTACGGTATGGCCATGTCATTTGGTGGTTTCAGAGAAAGGCAAGGGAGGTGCCTTCCCTTCTGCTCCTCTTGTTGCTGCATATTGCCCATGGTACCTCCTGCAAAACTTGTAGCCAGCTGTTAAAGTCTTGGGAGAGGAGAAATATGGCTGCTCTTTTTACTAAAGTGTGGGGAACAAAGCAAAAAATTCATATCACCTCATATACTATGGGAGTGCCCCAGGATCCAGGAAAACCAGACTGTTGGGGGCTTTCACTTCAGGCATGGACACACCCTCATTTTATACAGTTTATGCGACCACATTAGAAACTTTGCAATGTCAAAGTCTCCCATATAAGTCCTGTGGAGTAGAAGAGACTGAACAATGTGTTGTCAGTGCCAGGTGACAATCTCTGTTAGGTAATTAAGCAGTCTTACTAAGGTCTACATCTTCTAATAATATCCATTTTGTGCTCTTGCATATAAACCTGCTTTCTATTCCAGACATTTTATAAACACAGTGTAATAAGAATTTAAAATAAAGCGTGTCTGATTGCACATGTGTGTTGTGTTCTGTATTTTGATCAATTATTTCTACATAGTGGACACCAGTTGCTGCATCTTCACTGTAAAAATTAAAAAATTCACTTCTGAGCCATGCTAATAACAGTGTCTTTTTTGGTGCTAAGGAGAAAAACTTCTATTTATTTAAATGGAAAAAAAAAATTACATTCTCAGTTTAACTCTTTTCCTTTGGTTTTCCTTCCATTTCAACAACTGACTGCCTAAAGAATTGGAGAAAGTGATGATTTCCAAAGAACATCACTAGTGCCAGGAAAAGAATCCCTGGAATTTGCTTTAACTTGTCAGAGAACATTAAGGCAACAGTTTGCCCCTAAGGAAACCTTACCTACATCCCATTTTTAAGAAGTGCTTCTCTCAGCTAAATATTTCAGCACATTTTATTAAGAGATATTAAGCTGAATAACCTTTGCCAAGAGACAGGAAGTATTTTTATTTATAGTTTATAGATGGGCACATTGAAGCGAAGCAATGGCTGAGGAGAGAGACCAGGGATGTCCACAGCCCTTGGCACCATCAGCCCGCTCACTGTGTATCGAGATGCTCACAAAAACCTAAGGACAGAATGAGGATGGACTCTAGGATTTCAGCCACTCGTCAGCCCCTGAGTGGGCTGTCACACGAAACACAGGTAAAACCTGACTGGAGAAGCAGGGAGTGCTGTGATTGCACTTTGTGTACATATAGGGTGTGATCAATCAATAATGAGGACAGATTGGCAACCTCAGACCTGGAGGAGCTCTGAACCTGAAAAGAATTACAGAGTTCAAATTCTTATCTGAGTGTCTTTTTTGAGTGGGCTGAACTTGGGTCCTCAACGCAACCATCACAGCTCAGAGATGCACTGGGGAGGAAACAGTCCAAAGCCAAACTTCTGCTTCCACAGATCTCACAGTCCAGCAGCTCAGAGGTGCCAAATACAAACAAAAGTCACTCGTGAAAGCACACCTCATTTGTTACCAACTTGTTACATCCAAGTTGTGGGGCAGGTTGCTCCAATAGCCATCAATTTGTCACATTACGAATCTTGCTGTGGTCAAAAAGAAACACATCTTACAGGCGGACCTGCTAAGAATATATTGTTAGTTTTGTTAAAGAAAATCTAATCTGGGAATTATTAGTGGGTGAAATAATTAGGATGGAATTATATTCTGGTATTTTTATTACAATGATAGTGATGTTTATAGTCCAAATTATATTAGGTAAAACTGGTACACAAACTTTATAGCATACTCCACTTTCTCTGCTTTTTTTATGCACTGTTACACTTTCCCTGTGATGTCTTCAGTCTGTGTAGGGGTGTGTGTAACAGCAAGTCACCAGTGTCCCAGGTCCTCCACCAAGCAGAGTTTGATATTAGTGGGGAGAGTTTATCTTCCTCTTCACTGGGAGAAGCACAACAGAAAATTTCTTTCTTGTCACCCTATGATACATCAGAGGTCATTTTTACACACTTCCTAGTACACTCCACACTTTGTTCTTTTTTTATTGATTCAGCTCCACAGTAGATCCTAATTTGCTACATGTGATGCATTTTACATGTGTTGGGTACTCATTGTTTGGTCTCTCCTTTGTTACATCTAGAATTTGTCTTGCCTACCTCCTGATGTTGCACCCTTTGACAATTACTTATTAACTACTGGTGAGCTGTTTGTAGCCTGAGGCCTCCCATATCATCCTACACCTGCACTGAGAAGGCCCCTGTTACCATCCCATCCTAATGAACCTTTATGATGCATTTTATTTTGAGGTCATAAATAGTTCATTCTACACAGAAGAGCTACCTGCTCTTACTGTCTACTAGTTACAAAAAGGACAGATAACAACAAGCATTTCACCATGCAATTGGATAAGCACAGCAAAAACTAAAAGAAAGCCAGTAGTAGATACCAGGTCATTAGAAATTCGCTCTTACAGGTAAAAAGCTTGACAGGCCCTGATGCCTGTGCTGCTAGGTTATCACCAAGCTGTGACCTTTCACAAGCAATGACAGCATCTGATTCGTGCACCAAAATGAGAGAATGTGACTGAACATTGACTTTTCTAGTGACTGGTACTAGCAGTGATAATTGGTTTGAAATGAAACTGATCAATAAACATTGCCAAATCAGTGACACACCTGGCCCCCTTGCCCTTTTCTGTGGCTGGGCACTTTCCTTCCTGCTATGCCCTTTTCTCAGCATATTGCTTTCATGTTTGTCCTTGTTTGTCCCAAGAAGGATGTGCCTGCTGGTGCTAGCTTCTGAATTTGAGTTATGGCACAACAGAGGAAGACAACCAGATCAGAGGAGGTGGGAAAACCAGAATTAATATCCCTAAGATGAAGGAGGAAAGTCTAAAGTGTACTGTAAGTGTTGATGGAAGGAGAGGAATTGTCTTGTATGTTGGAGCTGGCATAATAGCTGGATGAGTAAGGGACAGATGAATGTGTGCTGTGAGGAGATCTAGGCTAGGCTTGGCCTTTTCCATAAGTCACCTGCAGCCCAACTCAAAACGTGGTTGTGCCTGTCTGGTCTCTGCAGGATTAGTCTGGGAATAAAAGGGACCCCTAGCAAACACTAACACAGCTCCTGCTTGGGTTTTGGCTGCCACAGAGTGAACACAAGGCCCTGGTGTACGCTGGAAGCAGCACCACTCAAAGCCACAACACCATGTAGGCAGGACGTGATGGATGGGGAGGGGAGGAGGTCATGGTGCAGCTGCCATCACCTGCAGCTTGCTGTCTCCTGCAGCCATAATCCTGGCATATTGATCGTGTGACAGTTTCCTCAGAATCCCCTAACTTATGGAAATGGTGTAGATCAAGCTTCCAAGCTGGAAGTTACAAATGCATCAGCTTACCCAAAAATCTTTTGAAGTGGATCCAACAGCAGCCAGACTGCTGAGACTTTTGTGCTTCCAGGTGTGAAACAGGGGACACCCACAAGGTGATGGGGGAGGAAGAATGAGCACTCTCACTGTCTACTAGGTAACTATTTTGTTCATTGCTGCCTGAGTTGTGAGTTATGAATCAGAGAACTGCAAGTTGGAAACATCATGAATTAAGTGATGAATCAGTGGCTTGGCATGCTAGACTAATTTGTGCAAAGTTGGAAGTGTCTGTTTTCTTTCCTAGTGTGTTCATAGAATAGAGTTTAATTTACAGAGTATGCTTTCCTGTCATATCGAGCAATCAAAATGCATCATGACAACCCTCATTGAAGGAGTGGGAAACATCTGGTCTGGTGAAAACTGTAGTAGCAATGAGTGGTGTTGCAGATGCAAGCATTTTTCTTATGCAGTGGGAATATCCTGGTTGGGTACAAATACAACATAGAATCCCCGTTTAGTAGCTTTGGTGGCTCTCTCTTTTGTGATCTTTGAGACCTTCATTAGATTTTGGCTTCTACCAAGGTGCAATTCCCAGGTGTGCTGCCAACAGATACAATCAAACATCTCGTGTTTACTTTGAACCTCATTCTCCCACTGACCTTCTTTGACATCATCTATCTCTTGTACTGGGAGAAGCAGAGAGACCTTCTTCCCTCTCCAACATGCGACCTTTAGATCCACAGACATCAGAACTGCATTTCACCCACATCATGTCTTCTTCGGATTTAGAAGCCCTACCTCAGTCATCTTGTGCATGGAAATTCTTCCATGCTTGTTACTAGTCTTGTTTCTCTCCTCTGAACTTCTCCCAACTTTATGTCACTTTAAGTACCATTAAAACACAGCAGTTTAAAGCATCTGCATTTTGAAAGGACACTGCTAATGAGGGACTGGCCTACCTGTGCAGGGAGAATATGGGTCTCTTGAGACCCAGACTCTTTAGGTTAAACCTGGACTGAACTGTGGCTGAAACAGATTGAAAACCTGCTCTTGTTACAAGATCTGTACCATAAAGGTCGAACACATTTTGTGCTTTTGCATGCATTGTTTCATGAAATACCTCTACTCTGTCATATAAGTGTGACTGCCCTTGAAAAGACCACGGATCATCTTTCCACAGCAGCTTACTGACAATAAGAAGGGCATTAACATTTGAAAACCAACTGATCTTTTTCATCACTATGTAGATTCATAGGATTCTGAGATGATCTTAAATGTTATCTGCATGCTGCTCTTCTTCAAAGTAAATATGTCTCAGAATCTCAGTGGTTGTATGGTGCTCTTCAGGTTGTTTTATGTGATTACAAAATTCCTCTGCTTGGAAATAACCTGCAGAATAATAGTGAAATGCTGCTGTGAACTTCAGACAGCTGCATAGAAAAAAACTCACAGAGTAAGGAGTAAACCTAGTGAGCTGTAGCTCAGTTTTAATATTCTTCTATATTTGCATTAGTAAGTTTTACAGGAACAGATATTTAGAGTGCAGCTGCTGGCACCAAGTTCCCAACAGCTACACTGTATTTTGGAGGGTTTATGTTAGACTTGCCATCGCTGGTCTGAATGGCTGTGAGCCCTTGGAGAGCCTTTAATGCACTCTTCAATTCAATCACTTTTCACTCTTCAATCAACTCAGACAAAACTGAGCTGATCCAATGTGTGCTCTTAGATCACTGTGATACAAACTAAAGCACTGTAAGCCATTGTTTCAAAAACATGTTCCTGGTCAGAAGATGTGAGGGATGGTCAAGAGCTCAGCACCTGTGACAGCTGCATGGCAAAGATCTGCCTGGACAATGTGATCTGAGAGCATTGAAGCATTCAGTATTTTTCTGTGTAGGTGTACTGGTGCAAAAGTTCTCACACGACCACTGCTCACTCCAACAGGAGGTACAAAAAGTGCACCTTCAGAAGTAATGGTAGGAATGCTTGGTAGTCCAGCTTTAAGGAAAAAATTCTCTAGTCTCCCACAGGTCTGGTTTTGTATCAGCAGGAACTGGTGGTGCTCTCTCCAGAGTGGAACACTAACCCTGTGTGATCCCTGGAATTGTCTTTATGCTGATCTAGCTCTACCTGTGCTTGTACCAAGAGGCATGCTTTGGGAACTGGTCTCCTTTCAACCAAATGCTGTGTGCTTCACTAGTGATGCACACTGCCTCCAAATCCCCTTTGCAGCTGGAAAAGTTTGCCCTGCTGTTTGCTTAAAAGTTTGTCTGGTTTGTTGTCCTTTATAGAACAAACAACTTGAGCTAATTTAAGGACTGTTATAAAGATGTTCCAAAGTGTCTGCTGCCTAAACAGTTTAGTTTGTAGGAAGACATTTTCCTTTACTAAGATAAGCTTTGCACAGGGCCATTATAAACCCCATTGCAACATGCTGATGAATTATTCTCTGCCTTTCAACTGGTTTAAGTTAGGTAGCCACAGTTTTTGCAATATAAAACAATACTTTGTGCTCCAATCAGCTAGTTCTGGAAGAGCTTTTAAGTAATAAAACCTATTCCCAAAGCTCTGTTGACCTCATCAGCATTACTGGTGCCCAAGGAAAAAAATACCTTTGCGTTCAGAGACTCAGCATTGGGGAAATGTCATCATCAAACTGTAAATTAACTTGCAACCAGCTGTGGTTACAATTGAAAGTGTGAGGTTAAGCGAATGGGAAAAGCCACCATTTTGAGGAAAAGTGGGGAAAAAAATCAGAATTCAGACAGAGGATGTAGAAATTTAAGAATGTAGAAGAATCTCTACATGAGATCTTTACATATTTAGAAATTGAGTGGCGGGAAACAAATACAACTAGGGACGAGGTTGAGGGAGAGAGGCAGAAGAGGCTGTATCTAGAACAACACAGACATGCCAGCAGGCAAACTGATTATACCACTTTCTTTCTGAATCTGTAATTTCTGTCACCAAGTGGATCTTGGTTTCTTTATATCACTGCTCAAACAAACAGCAGTCAAACATCTCTCTTCCTGCAGCAGCAAAGGGACTTTATGGCTCACACCCCTTCTTGGGTGCTTTTCATCCACAATAATTTGTTCTTTTGCACAAAACCTGTGCCTAGAAAACAGGTGCTTAGAAACAAAGCATGGACTAAACTAAGAATGATGGTGGGCCACAGCTGCAGGCTAAAGCTTTCCAAGATTTTAGCATGGCATTACCCCTGATTCTGTCTGTCTTGTCTGCAGTTGGTAGCTCTGACTGGACAGGTCCAAGCATGTAAAGACACTCTGGGAACTTTAACTTTCCTTTTCCTTACCCTACTCTTGCTGGGTCTGTGTAGAATACATTAGCAGGTGTAGAAGACATTAGCAGACAAAGCCAAGTGCTCAGAAACAGGAATACATGACTGACACAAAGTCAGCCCATTTGCAGAATGGTCATCACCGCTGTATAGACCAATTACACACTTTTTCCCACAGGAATAGTCTCTCCCTTGGCCAGGATGGATGGTGAGGTTGGGCAGGAAGGACTGGGATCTGAGTGCAGCCCCTGCCTGTTGGATCCCAGTGTCATTCCTGCAGGAGCGGGGGAAAATGTACTGGTTAAGGGAAGGGGTCAACAGGAGAACAAGAAGAAGGCCATCACTATTTAGGCTGTGTGTGCCTTCACTGGCAGTGCACTCCTCTGGTGATGGGCTGGTGGGTCTGTTTGGGATGAGCAATCAGCTGTTTGTGGTTCTGGAAAATGGATTGCTGGCACAGGGCTCCTGGGTGCATGGGTAGCCAACTCATTGCTGCAGGAGAGACTTGTGAGGGTCACACACTGAATCCATTAAATGTGGCAGGAAGTGCAACTCATCTCAAAAATCAGCTGTTAATTGAGCATCTCAGTTGCTTTAGGAAATTTCCAAAACTTGGCTGGAGAATCAAGGGTAATAATGGGAACAAAATCAGAGAACCTGAACAATGACCATAGCTCCATACTATAGGAATTAACTAAACCCATTCCTGAAGCCAGAGAAAGTGGGAAACATTTCTGAGGATCAGTCATTTGCCAGGGGAGGCAGTGATGTCAACAAGATAGAGCTGGAAGGTGATTCAGGATAAAGTAGCTCTGCGGCTGATTCCGGGGCGTCCTTGTGCAAGTCTGTTCTCCGCTTTGTGTCCTGTTTCACAACTGGGATGGGTTCATACTGCTTGAAAGCGTTGCCTGGATCCACAGACCAGTGCTGAGCCAAAGACTCCAGAAAGTGATCCTCAGAACAACCACTGCTGTCTTTAAAAAAAAAAAAAATTGCACTTGCAGGGAGACAAAAAATGGGGAGAAATAGTAATAAACAAACTTTCAAAGCATGAGCTAATTCTTACTTGGCTTCAAATTAAAAACTCTATGATGATCAAAAAGTCATGTGTTATTTTTTTTCCCTAAGACATGACATGGGCTATGGATTTAAAAAGATGTAATTCAGAAACAAGGTATTATTACTCCAGGCAATTATAAATCCTGCATGTAACGTAGAAGTAGACAGAGGAGTTAAAGTTATTCCATATGTAACATCTCCAGCAACAATCAACCCAGGTGGTTGCTTTCAGTGAGGGTTGCTTTGCAGTGAGATACAGGGCTGCTTTTCAAAGGTACCGAGTAAAAAGTGCTTTGCTCCTGCTGACTTCAGTGAAAGCACATGGTCCCTCCCAGGAAGAGGCATATCTTACCAGAACACATGCAAGAGCATTGATAATGTGCCAGCTTTTAAAAGAATCAATATTAACTATGTTTTGTTGCATTGTAAAGGCAGGTTAAAGTAATACCTGAAGCAGCTGCTGTGTCAGGGTTGGACTGGCTTACATCAGGTCTTGGTTTGGCTTTGTGCTCTTTTTTGACTAAAACATAGTATTTGATTGCAACAGCAAGATCTACGTTTAATTAGCCCAAGCTGGATGCTTGTATCCTGGGTCTTTGATAAATTTACTTTGATACTAGTGCAAACACTGAACTCGCTATTGCTGTGTCATCTTTGACTCAGAAATTTCTCTTGAGAAGTACATCAGTTCAGCATTTCTGTGTGACAAGCACAGTAAAACAACATCTCCATACGCCAGCCAGGATTTCTCATTTCATCAGAGACAAACAGTTTTACTACTGCATCAGCCTTGAAAATACTTTCCACCTGTTTCCTCTCTCAACACTTTTGTAAGTCATCTTGAGTGTCTCACTACACTGGATGCCGATCCAGAATGGCTCAGAGTGATGTGGAACAACACAGTAATACAATTTTTGGCACCCTAGAAGTACATACAGTGATGTTTTGATGCCTCTCACTCAAAATTAGCCACAGCTCCATCTTCTTAAAAGCTTGTTTCATTCTGTTGCTACAGTCTTGATGGTTTCCTACTACCTTTGAGTCGGTCACTTCAGCTGATACTGATTCTAAAGCATTGCCAACAGTTTTCCCTTTAAACTGACCCACTGATTTTTGAAATATTAGCACATACACAGGTTGTTGATGTGAAAATGAATGAACTTTGTGGTAAAGTACATTACATATCCCATAGCCTGAATGTTAAACTGGTCCCTTGGAGATTTGATGGGAAGATCTGTAATACTTTTGAGGTCTGAGCCTAGCTCTGTATGATTCAGTAGCCTTGAGTACATTATTGAGATCCCAAATAACTCAGAAAACAGGTACTGAGACGTAAAGGAAAGAGCACCAGAAGCCCAAGGGCCAGTGCTTCTCTCTTGCCATCTCTTCATTGCAAAAACTCTTTCCCTGCATTCGTTTTATCTTAGAAGGTCTTCCAAGTCATTCCAATTAAATGCTCGAGCATCATCAACCAGAATGCCCTCAAGGTCTCCATACACATGCATTACACACAAACACATGCATGCCCACCTTCAGGCATCTTCAAAGCTTCACATATCCAAGGATGTTGAGCCCTGACCCTTTGGAATGTATCAAGTCGGTAAGAAAGCAGCTTACCCTTTTTTATTTAAGGTCTATTCATGAATATATAAAGGGCTTTACAAGAGCTACTGTGAAGAAATAATCTAATGTACCACATGGCAATATCCAGGCTAAGGGTTCATAGAAGCAGTAACAGGATCTGACCACTTTCTACAGAGCTAATATTTTTCTGGTAACTCCAGTCTCTACCATGGTCTTTGCTGATCACTCTTCCTCTTTCTCTGTAGTGCTCTTGTCACAGAAGTCCCTACCCAATCTCTCCATGTGGGCCCAGGGGTGCACTTAAATACCCTTTGCTTGAGAGTTATCATCTGGGATGCAGCCCTTTGGGTTTGGTGCTCATTTGCTGAATTCCCTGTGCTAGCAAACATAATATGCAAAATTATTGCCTGTGCTTTAAAGACCTGCTTACATCTTAAAAATAACTTTTTAGAAAACAATTCTCCTTTACCTTTTCCCCTAAGCCAGACAACTCACTCATGTCCTGAGTTATATATATCTTTTTTCCTCATGCTTTCCTAATAATGGCAGTGGTATTTTTCTGGGAAAAGCTTCTTGCTTGACAACAATTCCTCCTCTTCTGCACCTTATTTCCTCATTGGGATCACAATTCTCTGCAATACCTTCATTGATTTCTTCTGCAACTGTTAATAAAACTTAGTTCTTTATACATAAGGATCTGTAAATGTAAACTGGAAAGATTTTAGAAAGTGACTAGCAATTTCTGCAAGTTCATGCTGCAAGAAGTCTTATTTTCCAGAGAATGTTCCTCTGCCTTCTGAAAATAAGTTTTGCCCTCTAAAGTGGTTTGGGCTGCATGCCCATAATGAAGCTACCAAGTACCTACCACTCACTGGCCTGTGAGCCCGAGCACGGAGCTTCGTGTCCGACTCGGTACACTGGGAACGCCCGCAGTATCTCTACCAAGGCCGTGCCCCCAGTCCCCTCCGCTGCTTTCACGACTGCTGCAAGAACCTTTGCAAGGCTACCCCCCCAACCTGCCCCCCCCCCAACACATACACCTTCTCATCCTCCCATACAAAGCCTTCAACACTTAACTTTCAGCTGGTGAACCTGCTAGCAAGGTTCCCAAACAGATGGCAAGTCTCGCGCATGAGACAAATTTCTATTTCTAGCCCCATTTTGCAGAACACAAGAGCTCTGGAAGAGGCTTGCTTACAGCCTCGCAGTGAAATCACGGAGCTGTGAGGAGCAGACCGATGCTCGGACATCCCCAAGCACCATCCTCCAGCCCCGAGGCCAGGGTGGGACCTGCCCTCTTGACAAGAGCTCTGTGCCCTTTCAACCACTGCTGGCCACCCCAGGAGCTCAGGCCATCGAGCAAGCCAGCAGTCATGCCTTTAAAAACTGGTGGCACAGGCCATGACAGACTAATTTTTAGGCTGTGTCTGACCTTCAGCCATGGGTTTCAAATCCCTGCATTAGACTACAAACATGCACCATAAAAGGAACAAAAAGTGACCAGAGAGTATAAATGCACATTGTCCAAAGTGGAGAGCTGGTCTCTCCTCCGATTTTTTGACTGTTCTTCTGTTTTAATCTGGCTATCTGACATATTGAGAGGGTCTCATGTGAGGGGAAGTGGTCTCCTTCCCTCTTAGAAAGGAAAAGTTTGTGGACACTGCACACAGTGACGGCTTTATGCTATCTCCAGTGCCTAGAAAGTTGTTCTGCTTGTGAAGTTGGGCAGGTGATGGTGAACTTCAGCAGCCAGGTTGGAGAACAGTGAGAGGAGGTCCTTGATCCAAGGTATCACTGAGACCCTCAAAGGAAAGGTGGATGTCCTTACCCTCTCTGTACAGCATAAGTGGAGTGATAGAAAGGGAATTGCCACATCAGGGCTGAGAGAGACCATTTGAGACTACTTCCAATCCTTCAGGCAGAGAGAACAGCAAAGTAGATCTGGAAAGGAGTGTGTAGTTAGAGCTGCAGGTGCAAGAAGCTGTTGGGAGAGCTTACAACTGAGCTGTCAAAAATCTCCTGGGTAGGCAAGAAACACAGGCTGTTGATTACTTTGGCCACCACAGGTGAATGGATCCACTGGTTGGACACTCTGGGTGTGGTGACTGTTGCTCTGCGTGCAAAGCAAAACACCTGTATTACGGTGGCTTTGAAGCAGGTGTCTCGTGGGAGTGGATACTTCACAAACTAGTTTTTTGTAGGCTGTTTTAATAAATCAAGAAAGAAAGCATATTCTGACCAGCAATTCCTTGTTATTATTTCAGATAACTGCAAACTCTGCTACTATTTTGAGTCAGCCACCTGCTCACAAAGCTTAGTTTGTTGCTAAGTGTCAAAATACCCTAAATCAGAACGGGTGTCTCAGCTAGCAACCAAGCAGCAGTAACACTAATGAGTCTGCAACATGATTTACATACAGGATCTCAGCGCCTGCTACTATAAGAAGAGCAACTATAGAGACTAGAAGGTCTGTATGAGCTTAAACAGAAAAATTTATCACAATTATCATCACTTTTGGAAAAAAAAACCCAAAAAGTTCAGGGGGTTTACAACATTTTAGTATCCTATATCTTCCTCCTGAAATACTGAAACTTTATATTCATGCTGACTTAAGAAGTCTTAAGTTGGTATTTTTCAGACATGTCCAAGAAATAGGTTTTGGACATTGTAGGGCTTTTTGTTTCTCTGTTTTTGACTAGAAATGAGTATTTTTATGCAGGAGAAAGCAAAGATACATGTAACTTGAAAGTATTTGGCTCTAGAAGCACTATGGTCAGCAGGTCAGAATTTGGCTATCAGGATGTTTGGATTATGGCAGTTTGTTCCTTCTTTGTTTGCTCTGCTTGGCTCTAGCTATGCTCTAGCCAAAAAGGATTGGTTGCAAATCTCATTAACATTGCTGGAAAGTATTCATGTGTGCAAGGGATGAGGCTCCATATATTCATCAGCAATGACTCAGAGACCAGAAGACATTAACTCATAACAACACAAACTCGAGGCTGATGCTCCCAAACACAATTTGAAGTCTGGGATGGCAGGGGGAATTCATTACACAAACTGGATGCTGCGGGCCAGCACCGCTGAGAGTTGAGCAGTGAGACCAGTAGGGAGCATGGAACATCCACAGACTCTCACCTGGGGTTCCTTTCCCTGGTGACACTTGATAAATGCACAGGAAATGCTGGCATTCAATTTTGACCTTCATTCTCTGAAAGCATAGAGGGAAAACTTAGAAAAAAAAAAAAGGTGGATAATAATCTCTTTCCCTTTCTCTTCCTTGTTAAACCAGCAGGCTTTACCCAGCAGGCTGCCAAACAGTACGGGCCTGTCTTCCTCCTCTCTCTCCGCCCCAGTGGGAATCACCAATACCTCAAACTGTGCCGTGGTGGGAGACCTGTCCAGCTAATCCGCTGCTCAACAGCGGGGAGGTTGCAGGCATTTGCAACCAATGGGCCCGATTCAGAGAGGTTGTCAGAGCTGCCAGAAACCAGCAGGATCAGGACAGTGATGCCATGATGTTTTTTTGCTTTTTATATATACCCTCCTTTATATACTCTTTTATATAACTTTTATGTATTCTTAAGGGCCTTTTAGCCCACATACTTCTAATTCTTCAGGTTTGATAACTAGCATAGACCCAATATTCTGTTAAGCCAGGAGACCAAACATCTTAGAAGCCTCAGACCCCAAGGTCTTCTCTGGAACACATTTTGTAAACTAAGATAGGCTTCTCCAGGGGGGGAAAGTTCCTCGGGGAGGGGGGTTCACTCAGCCTCTCATTGGGGAATCTTTGATAGATATGTTAATTGGTAAGGCCTATAATGATATACCAGAACTACTGTGGGTGTGCAT
>VZTH01012477.1:4800-29083 GCA_013397815.1 Aleadryas rufinucha | reverse complement strand
GAGGAGAGGAGAGGAGAGGAGAGGAGAGGAGAGGAGAGGAGAGGTGTTCTGTGGGGTGGAAAAGCAGTTTAAATGTGAATGGCTTTTGTGGAAGCTCTCCCAGTGTGAGATAATTTTCCATGAAGGGATAAAAAGAAGCCATTGTTTAAATCCATTAAAGGTGGTGGAAGTAAACTACACATCAGTATTGCTCTCACCCTCTGCACACAGGGAAGGAGGATCTGGTTTTGGACAAATTAAAGCCTTGGTGCTGAAAGTTTGTCTTCAAGTTTAGGCAAGTAAAAACCCAAACCAAGCAAACAAGAAAACCCAACCAATCAACCAACCAACCAACCAAAAAACAAACTCCAAAAAATAAACCCCAAATTATGAAGGAGGAGGAAGGAAAAGAAGGGACGAAGAAAGAAATCTAGAAAAGCTGCTCCCTTGCATAACAAGCCCAGGAGGCGTAGCCCCTCTAAACACTATTGATCAACATATGTAGATAATAAAGGAGAAATCCTTTTCCCACTGAAGTCATCTTCACTGCTGCTGTGGACTTAAATGATGCCACAATTTCATGTGTTCTGTTGCAAATGAAGTGTGTGACAATTAAATGTATAAAACCCATCACAAGAGAATGGGCCAAGAGTACGCAGGGCTTATTCTCCACTCCTACATAAAACTGGACACTCTGCACTCTGCAGAAACACATTTATAAGAATACTTTTGGCATGGTGCACAGGAAGATAGCTTCATATATAGCCATCAGTGAAATAAGGACTATGAATAATGCCAACTCTCTTGCCATAAAAAGCCTTACTGTAAGAGCAAGAAACTAAATAAAATACATGTGCTACCTCCTTTCTCCAGCACCACATGATGTACAGTACAAAGGTATTTAAAACAGCTATAACTGGACAGAGTGTAGCTTGAAAGTGTCCTGAAAGGACATAATTACAATAATCAATGCAATAATGTGGGATAAGACCTTGCATTATGCCTAGACCTGCACCTTGACTCAAAGGGTTTTCTCTCTAAAGCAAAGCCCTGAAATCCAGGTTGTTTTGCATTCTGAGGCTACAGCTGATGAGCATATGAAGCAGCAGCTGCTCCATCATTGCTCCATTTCAGATGTCAAAGTCTGACCCTGTCAAACCCACTCACAGCCTCACATGTTCTGGTGAGGAGCTGGAGAAGTGCTTGGACTTATACACCAGGGCACTGTTCATTCATAACGAAGTCATCTGTGCTACCCACATCCATTAGCCAGAATTTGAAATACCACACAGAAAAGCAACTGCCTAAAATTTTCATGAACTGAGGTATTGGTGCTTGAGACATGAATGGAAAGAGAATCGGAAGTGCCCTTGTGGTGATGACTCACGGGTTTAAAGGGATATTGCCAGGTAAATATTCCTTTTGAGCCTTCCTCTTTCTATTACCAGCACTTATCTCGCTGCACCTTTGAAAGTCGGCAGGGCTGCATCCTTGCCTGGCAAATTCCAGTTGGGCACCCCAAGCCACTATTCCCTGCTCAAAGCCTAAATGGTCACACCAGGACTGAGACCACAGCATGGTATTTAATGTAAAGGATATTGCAGCACAAGTCAAGAGGTGTTCAGCTTTTCAGGATGGACACGCCATACACCTGGTGGTGACAGAAGGGCACCCATCCACCAACAGTTTCTCCAAAGACTGGAGAACATTAGGGCCCACGAAGGGTCCATTTTCAGGAGGGGCTTCTACACCAAAGCATAGGGTGGCCCTGTAAACACTCTGCTCATGGCATGAGCTTGTAGCAAAGCAAGGAATTTTTCAACAAAGGTCTGAGAGAGACAATTATATGTAAAAACACCTAGGTTTCCAGAAGATTCTGTATTAAGACATGTAGAGGAATTAATGCAATTGTCTAATCAGCTACCCACTAGTGATGGAGGCTGCACAAATCAGCCAAATTGCTCAGTTTCCTGCTCACCCTTATGCTGGAGCATCTATATGAAGAGGACAAAACCTACATTTGGAAGTGTTGGCCGGGGAGGAGATCTTTGGATGTCCCAGTCAGTCAGCTGGTCCTCACATGCTGGAACTACACCTCTTGCTTCAGATAATGAAGAGTTCAAAAGAGAACTAACATTTTTTTCTCATAGAGAGAGGATTTCCATGAGAGGGGCTGGTAAATCCAGCCAGGTTGGTGGAGAAGGAACAGAAGAGTCTGCCTTGAGAAAAGAGAGGGGACAGAGAAGGGAAAACTATTATTAGGGATAGAGTTGGAACTGATGGAAAGAGAAAGAGGAATCTCAAGGGTAGGCAGAAACATAGGTGTTACTAGTCATGGTTCAGAGTCAGCTAGAAGGTTATAGAGACAGAGGACTTTGCTGATGTACACACAGAGAGCGTGTGCTTCTTGTCCCTTGTGAGGACCACAGTGAGTTGTCAGGGTCCCCACTGCCTCGGCACAGTTTGGGTGAAGGACCTGGATGGCCTCAGGTGGACAACTGGCTTCCTCCTACCTGGTGTCAAGTTTATCGTCAAGGTAGGCAGTGCTGACAGACACCAAGGGTACCTTGTGAGTGACCAATATAGAAAAGGTGTGTGAATAAATTTCCTGCACACATCAGTGGTGTCCCACTGGGTGATGGAGTGGTCAGGATACCACTGGATCCTGAGGAGAGGATAGTGTGTCCCACTGGTGGTCCCAGCACAACTGGGGTAAGCCATACCTCCTGCCTGCTGTAGTGGTCACTCGAGATACCTTAAACAGCCACAACATGTGGCTCGGGCAGCAGTGCATGGCTTTGCAGCTCTCTGCGAAGTTCACCTGCCCTTGGACCTGGAAGACGGCATGAATACATGTATTTATTTCCCAAAGTAAAGACCACAAGTACCTCTGAAGGCAACCTTTCACATGCAGACATCAGTGGGCCACTGTCAGGACAGATGCCACTGTCAGGACAGATGCAAGGTGCTCTGGGTGCTAGAGGGATCTCGTATCTCTATTATTGCCATTTGGTCGAAGGAGGGGATTGTCCCATTCTACTCCTTGCTGGTGCAGCCTCACCTCAAGTCCTCAAGTGTGCAGTTTTGGGCAACAAAATATAACAGAGATACAGAGCTATTAGAGAGCGTTCAAAGGAGGGCCACAAGGATGGTGAAGGGCCTTGAGGGGAAGCCGTATGAGAAGGGGCTGAGGTCACTTGGTCTCTTCAACCTGGAAGAGAATGAGGGGAGACCTTATTGCAGTGTACAACTTCCTTGTGAGGGGAAGAGGAGGGGCAGACACTGATCTCTTCCCTGTGGTGACCAGCGACAGGACCTGAAGGAACGGCCTGTATTTGTGTTAGGGGAGGTTTAGGTTGGTTATCAGGAGAAGGTTCTTAACTCAGGGGGTGGTTGGGCACTGGAACAGGCTCCCCAGGGAAGTGGTCACAGCACTAAACCTGATTGAGTTAAAGAAACATTTGGACAATGCTCTCAAGCACACGGTGTGAATCTTGGGGCTGTCCTGAGCAGGGACAGGAGTTGGACTTCAATGATTTTTATGGTCCCTGCCTGCTTAGGGTGTTCTATAATTCTGATTCTCTGATCTTTCCAGAGGTGGTGCAGCACAGGGCAGGTGCCTCCTCAGCAGGTGTATCCTGTGATGTGCAGTGTGGATGCCCTTGGCACAGGCAGCTCATGAGGGGTGAGGACTCAGCAGAGCAGTGCCCATGGGCAGCCCAGAGTAGAGCAGGGCTGAGATGTTACATTGAGCCCAAAGTCATTTAGTTCACCACTCCCTGCCTGCCAGCAGCCATGCATTATCTTCCATCCTCTGTTGAAACAGCTGGTTCCTGGGGCTGGGGCTATCTTCCATGAAGCATATTTTGCTTAATATCCAGCACTGCCGTGTTGTGATCCACGACTTCTCGCTGGGAATCGAGTGGAGTTGGAAGGCTCCATCACTGAATGTTAGCTCAGCATAAATTAAGGAGTGTGGGGCAAGGGAGAAGCATTTGAAAATATTGATGTCACAGCCCTCCCCTCTTCCTCATGCTTTCTTTTCACTCTAGCTCTCTAATAAAAACCTTAATCTAAAAATAATGTTGTAGATAAGCCTTCTGCGTTGACATGTGAAACAATCTTTGCCTAAGAGCTGCAAGATATCATCAGCTTATGGAGCCTGCCAGCAGGTCAGCTCTGTGACTGAAGTTTATTAGCAGGGCTGACAAGGTTGTGCCTGTCTGTCTGTGCCAGCAGCAAATCACAAGGTTTCTAATTCAGAGCCTCTTATTAACAGCAGTCCCTGTTCCTTGTTTTTATTTGTAGGACTGATTGAGGGCACTGCAAACCTGTAAGTGAGCAGTCCAAGGACGTGAGTTAGAGTCTGGGGGTCAGTCTCGGTGGGGAACAGCTTTGTAAGTGTGTGCACTGCCCGTGATTCCCCTGGTTTGATGAGACAGAAGCTCCAAAAAAAAGGAGCATGTGAGGTAATACACAAGAGAAGTAGGTTACCCATGACTTACTTCTATTCTTTAGCTGTCTTGCCTGTAGAGAATGGCACTGTTGGAAATACACAGCTGTCATGCAGACCTTATCAGATAAAAGGCAGTTTGCCTGGAAAAAAAAATACTTTATTTACTGAATTCTGATGCTTTGTACCAGATGACTCATTGTCACACTTCTTTTCCCTCTTCTCACTGAACTAGAATCGTGTAGCAAGTTACTTTCATCCATTATGGCTTGTTGATAAGATGAAAGGACAAATTTTAAACTTTAAGATTTTTCTTATCCTATCAGAGATGAGCACCATTAATTTTTTCTCTCCGGTCAGCTGGTTGGCATTTGGAGTTGAGGAGTGCCATTTAGTATGAGTGACCTCAGACCTGAAATTTAAATATTTTATAGAGTTCTTTGCATTGGTTCTGGGACCCTCAAGCTGGGGGGATGAAGGTTGTTTGAATCCAGTTCTGCTTGCTGGATTTTAGCCAAGGACATTTGCATAAATATAATTCCTTGGGTATGATATTAAAAAATCACACAAATTACAGTTTTCCCCATTGCTTCCCAGAGTCTGATCTAGCTCTCTAGGAAGGCAGCAAGAGAATTACTTGGTTTTAATTAGAATTGGATAAAGACTTAGAGTACAATGGACCAACTATTTATTTTGCATGGAGTCGACGGAGTACAACTGGCTTCAATAAAGATGTGCCAGTTTACAGCATGTGACAAACTGACAACATACAGCTCCTTAACAGCTAAAAAATGCACTAACTTTACAATCACAGGTTGATGTCAGGATTTGAGTGTCAAAACATTTGGATTTGAGCCATTTGAGGAAACAGGTGGGGTGAATAATGAAAACCAAGTGAATGTTTTTTCTTAATAGTAGTTCCGTCTCTGTTATTCTTTCATGTTAAATGTCAAAATCCCAAATTTTTGCAGATGAGACATTTTGGTGTGTGCTAGGCTGAAAGAAACACAGTCTAGAACAGACCTTCTAGTGAGCATATCCCCCAGCTTTTAGACCAGAAGCAGTAATATTTGGTAGACTATGAAAGCTTGGCAGACAAATAGACCAAGCCCTTAATTACATGTCCTGGAGAATTTCTAGATCCTCTTAAATTGCTTTATTCTATTTTTATGAAATGAGAAAAAGGTCCACATGTGGGAGGCTCAATTTGTACAGGAATAAGATGGAAGATTAAGACAAGAGCACTACTTTATTACATATATCTGTTTTCCTTACAGAAAAAAAGGTAATTAGTTAAATTAATTACTTTAATTATACAGACCCATTATAATAGCTTTTGATCATGTTAAATAATGACACAACACTTATGAGGTAGAGATCACCTAAGAAAAGTCATCACAGTAGGCATTTGGGCTCAAAGGGGCGGCTGCAGTTAGCACACAGCAGGATTTTATGTAGATGGAATTAGGATAAAGAAAATTGATTTTTAACCAACCATGAGGACCACAAAAAGAAAAATTACCATGCTCCTTAAGGGAACAGAAGTGCAGTGATCCCCATGGGAAGAGAATTAGACTTCATTTCTCAGTGAAGCTGAATTTCAGCAAGATCCAGTAATTAAACTGCTTGCTTTTGCAGTCAGGTTATTTGCAGCCAAATGATTGTTTCTTCCTGCTTAATTGATAGGAAGGCACATTTGCATTCCGTGTTTGTCCAAGTCACAGCCGCATCACGGTGTTTTCTGCTTAGAGGCCAAAGGCTGGAGAGGAATCCGAGCACTCGACAGAAGCCAGAGGTCAAACCCCACCACCTCCACTCGTGCTGGACCGCAGAGCCTGTCCCTCCAGGAACCACAGCGAGACCTGCTTGTCACTAGCTATTCTCGTCAAATTAAGGGAAATTTCGAGACAGAAATGGCAACCCCTTTGAGATTATGTGTTTCACAGGCAGCTTATCTGTATTAAGTTGTGCCAGTATATGTTGAAGAAAACATTTGCCTTGGGCTCTGAGACAGTTTGATTGCTGCTACTGGCGCCTGGAAAAGCTTTCACAGGGAGCGGGCCACTGTCACACAACAGCTGTCTGTCACCAGGGTGCTCTGAGGAGTTACAAGGAATGAGGCGCTGGAGGAATGTGAGATTGCTTGAGACTTGCCCTGAATTTACAGCTTTTTCCTAGTGGTTCAAAGGCAATTTCTGTGATGCTCCATTCCTCCAGGCCTTAGGAATCAAAAATAGAGCAGGTCATTTGCACTGGCCGGAGCCCCACCACCACCATCATCAAACCTCTGAGCCACCACCATTTGGTTTCTTCTGGAATACAAAGAAGTTGGTCCCAAAGGGGACACCGGGTGCAATACCCTCGGGCTGGCTGGCACCCCAGGCTCTTGGTGCCAAGCAGAGCTGCCGCTTCAAGCCTTCCTTGCACCACACAACAGAGCCAATCATCCCACTGTTGACCACAGAGCAGGAGCAAGAAGTCTGAAGGAAAAGAGGGAGGAGAGGTGAAACAGCAAAGGCTGAGAAAAGAAGTGGATCTGAGCGAACAGAAAGAGAAGAGGAGGGAAAGGAATAAGGAAGGATGGCATTTCAGTGGACTGGTGAGGAGGAGAATATAATGTATCTGGGAAGAATTACATTTGCTCACTCCTTTCTAAATTAAGACTTGTAAATTAAAGTAAGAAAAATAATCGGGAAAACAAGAAGCAGGTGCAAAACAGGATGCAATGCGTGGCTGGTAATGAGGAAGAGGATTTTTCTTCGTCATGCAGGGGAAATGCCAGAATAACAAGGGAAGCAGATGCTGCTTCCTGGCAGCCTGAGTGAAAGGTAATGTCAGGAAAGTCAGGAGGGGACACGACTTGTCACTTTTTATGATTTTTCAGTCCCCATAATAGCCTTTTTTATCCGATTACAAGATTATTTGAACTGCAGAAAAGAGTGAAAATGGATGTCTTGCTGTGTATGCATGAAGGACAGCAGGGCAGCAGCCAAGTGGAGGGACTCAGATGGGTCCCAACTGGAGACAGAAACACACCAGTGTGAAGAGAAATGCCGAAAGTTCTCCCACGGCTTGTGTACAAGCAAAATTCCTCCTCACCTTATCAAAATCCCTTGAAAATTTGAAGCACTGGAAATCTATTTTCAGTAAGATAAACAAGAAGGCTAGTTCCCAAATGAAAGTCTATATAGAGACAGAATATAGAGAGCTGTTTAAGGGATTGTTTCCTTTAAAAATTCAAATCTGTTGTAAGATTACATGAAGGAATTTTTAGGTTTTTTATTCCTTCAGAAATTCCCTGAGCTGTGTGACTGGACTTGCAGCTCCCCTAGGTCTTCCTGCCCCAAGTTCACACCTAACAAAGCAGTGATTTATGGATGTTACCATAAGAAGGCTGCTTTTTGGGCACTGAGGGAACAGAAGATTAGGTATTAGGCAAGCTGCTGTTGCAAAACACCTCCATGACACCTACTGGACCCATGGCTGGGATAGCCACCAACTGGTCTTGTCAGTGAGGGCTAATTTGTAGCTGCAAATTCAGACTCTGAGGATGTCCTGTTGGTCCAGCTGCATGAGCTTCCACACAGGCTCAGGCCAGCTGCACATACAGGTGTGAAAATTACTTTTGCATGCAAGTTGTCCAAACCTTTTTTTGTGGCAAAACTTACATTTAAAAGCTTGCCATAGAGCTGCCTGTGTTCTCTCTCTGAGTTACTTGTGATTTTGCTAATCACAGATCAGACAATACACTCCTGGCCTTGCCAACATCAGGGTTTGACATGAGTCAGAAACTTTGAATGTACGGATTGATTCCATCAACAACATGAAGCCAGAATACCTCTTGGAGAGGCATAATTTATTTCAGGGCCACTGGAAGGTACAGTGGCCTTCTCCAAGAAGCAAACCACCAAACTGGCTGCATCTTCCTGCAGTCATTGAGCCATTACTACTTCAGGTTGGCAACACCACCTGCAGCAGTGGCTAGAGTATGACTCGATGATTCCTGAAGTCACTCTCTCCCTCCTACATAATTTTCATTCACTGCCTTATTTCTGTTCTTTTTGTGCTTGTTAGCTAATAACTAGCTAAGTCAAAGTCACCTTTTATCATGTGTGATCCAAAAAATATCCTAGAAGTAATACCTGGAACAGTGAAACATAATTAGAAGCTTGCCAGTTTCTGAAGCAGCTGTGATGAATCTGTGTTTCTCCAGACAGTTTGCTCAAAAAAAAAAAAAAATCAGTGTGGAAGACAGTAACCTTTGTGATAGGATTTGCTCTGTTTTTTCTCACTTTTTATGTGGTTTGCATGTTGTCTCTCTAAAAGAGTAACCAGAATGAATAGCCACTGCCGTAGGTCAGGAAGGATTCCCAACTCTTCCTCTCCCACAATGCAGGACACTGCAAGACCAATCCTAAATTCACCAACAATATAGGAAAATGTAAAACTTTCCCTCTAATTGGTAAGGGAGAAGAAAAAAAGATGTGCATACAATAAAATTTACTGCCTTGTATTTCAAGTGCTTTAACCACTTGCCCCTCCCTTTTTGTGTCTTCAATAAGAAACTGAAAAATTCTTTAATGGTGGCTGTTACTACAAAAACAAGCCAACAATCACTTTCTATAAACTCCTGATTTAAAGTTGATTGTTTAATCTTGAAGCAGTAAACCCAAGACTTTACATGAGATGTAAACCTGACTCCTTCTTCAGCCCAAGACACTCCTTTATCATCAACTCATATGCATCAAAAGGCAAAATTTAGCCTGGAGTAGCTCTTCTTTTATGATCTTACATGTAAATATTACTTTTCTATCCCCTGAGGCCATCTAGATATTCTGAAGAAATTAGAGACAAAGATGGAGCAATTCTCAGCTTGAGTGATTAAATCAGCTTAATAGAAGCCCAGGATCAAGGAAGAGCATTTCCTTCCTAACTCTCTGAGCTCCTGCTAGGCTCAGCTCTGGGGCAGGAATGAGCCACTACCACATCCTTAATCACAGCCACTGAGAGATGGCTTGTGTGTTGTCTGCTGCACTGTATAGGGTACAGCTCCCAGTTACAAAAGTCCAGACTAGTTTTACCCTAAGCTTATCAGACTAATTCAGATCGCACTAATTTAGATCTCACTTCAAAAAACAAGAAAAGAATGCACCCCATGTGTGCCATGACTTTACACGATTTTCTTCCCTTTAAGAAAAAAAAGCATGCCAACAATTCAGCTGGTGCAAATTTCACTTAGTGTCTGAAATAACGAGAATGTATTTCAAAATAAATTCTTTACTTCTGCTGTAATTTTCCCCAGACCTGAAGAATAATGAACGATTTTATGTCCCTCACCAGCTCTGTGGTTCCTCAGTGGAATTCTTCTCTCCAGCTTTCCAAGTTCAGTCACTTTCTCAAGATGCAATTTCAGGCTAATAACACTAATAGTTCTGTGCCTAGCAGTCCTCTACAGTCAAGGACCTGGAACAAGTTTCACAGGGGAGATGTGGAGATGTTTGTTTTGGGTTTGTTGAGGGGTTTTTTGCCTCTTGTGACAAGTGCCATCATAGACTCAGAATTTTCTTAAGTTAGTGAAACTGCTTCTGGAGTTTGCTACAATGCTGTCTTTTGAGTCTGTGCACTGATGATCTTTATACACCTGTACCCTTATCCACTTTGTGGAGCTCATTACATTAATTGTTTGACCTTTCCTATAATGAAGTGAACATTCTGCTGCTCTCACTACTCTCCCTTCTGTGTGACCCTTCCAGATCTATAGCGGGATTCTGTTGGGCAAAAAACTGGCTGACAGGTTGGGCACAAAGGTATACAGTGTATGGAGTGACATCAGGCTGGCGACTGGTCACTAGTGGGGTTCTGCACGGCTCTATTCACCACCAGTGCTCTTCAACATCTTCATAAATGACTTGGACGTAGAATCAAAGGTACACTAAGTAAGTTTGCTGATGATACTAAGTTGAGAGGAGCTGTTCACTCCCTTGAAGGCAGAGTGGCCCCTCAGAGAGACCTCGACAAATCGGAGAGATGGGAAATCACCAAATGTATGAAGTTCAACAAGGGAAAGTGCTGGATTCTGCACCTGCGACAGGACAATCCTGGATGTACAGACAGGCTGGGGAATGAGAGGCTGGAGACCAACCCCATGGAAAGGGACCTGGGGGTCCTGGTTGATGGCAACTTGAACATGAGTCAGCAGTGCCCTGGCAGCCAGGAGGGGCAGCCGTGTCCTGGGGGGCATCAGGCACAGCATCGCCAGCCGGGCAAGGGAGGGGATTGTCCCGCTCTGCTCTGCACTGGGGCGGCCTCACCTTGAGTGCTAGGGGCAATGTTGGGTGCTGCAATATAAGGATATAAAGCTATTAGAGAGCCTCCCAAGAAGGGCCACCAGGATGGTGAAGGGCCTTGAGGCAAAGCTGTATGAGGAGCAGCTGAGGTCACTTGGTCTGTTCAGCCTGGAGAAGAGGAGACTGAGGGGAGACCTCATTGCAGTCAACAGCTTCCACGTGACAGGAAGAGGAGAGGCAGGCACTGAGCTCTTCTCTCTGGTGACCACTGACAAGACCCAAGGGAATGTCCTGAAGTTGTGTCAGGGAAAGTTTAGGTTGGGATATTAGAACCCCTAATAGGTTTGGGTGGTTGGGCACTGGAACAGGCTCCTCAGGAAAGTGGTCACAGCCCCAAGCCTGACAGAATTCAAAAAGTGTCTGGACAACACTTTCAGGCACAGTGTGTGATTCTTGGGTTGTCCTGATCAGGGCCAGAAGTTGGACTTCCATGATCTTTGTGGGTTCATTCTAACTCAGGGTTATAGAATCATTTCATAGAATGGATTGGGCAGGAAGGGACCTTAGACATCACCTACTTCCAACCCCCCTTCCATGGGCAGGGACACCTTCCACTAAGTAGCTAAGGAAGGCTGCTCAAAGTCCCATCCAGCCTGGGTTTGAACACTTACTGGGTATGGGGCAGCCATAACTTCTCTGGGCAACCTGTTCTGGTACCCCACCACCCTCTCAGTAAAGAATTCCTTCCTAATATCTCATGTAAACCTGCTCTTTTTCAGTTTGAAGTCTTTCCCTCTTGTTCTATGACTACATGACCTTGTAAAAAGTCCCTCTCCAGCTCTCTTGCAGACCCACTTGAGGTACTGCAAGGTGCTATAAGGTCTTCACTGGGCCTTCTCTTCTCCAGGCTGAACAACCCCAGCTCTCTCAGCCTGTCTTCATAGGAGAGGTGCTCCAGCCCTCTGAGCACCTTCTCAGCCCTCCTCTGGTCTCACACCAACAGGTCCATATATTTATGTTGAGGGCCTCAGAGCTGAATGCAGCACTCCAGGTGGGGTCTCACCAGAGCAGAGTAGAGGTGCAGAATCCCCTCCCAGGATATGGTTGGTTTTCTGGATTGCAAGTGTACATTTTCAGGTCATGTCAAGCTTCTTATTCACCAATGCTTCCAAGTCCTTCTCTTATTAAGAGTTGCTCTAAATACATTCTGTTAGTGCTTGGAATTGCCCTGACCCCAGTGTAGGATCTTGCACCTGGGATATTCTATGATTAAATAACTCTATGAGCTATCAAGGGAGCTTTTCATCAAATGTAGTCCAAGATGGAGAGGGATACAACATGGATCCCTGGTAATGGTAGCAGATGCCCTGTTCTGTTCCATTCAACTCACATGTGGAAGGACATGAGGGACCGCTGACAGGTAGCAGCTGCTGCCATGAAGAAGCATAACACAGTGAGTGAAGCTGAAGATAGCTCCTCAAAAACCTGTAAATGTTAAAAACCAATTAATAAATCATAAATAGAATCACAATTTTCAACCCTACCAATTTAAATAACATTGCTATGATTGATGTTAGATTGGAGTCTCTTGGCCTGAAAGTCACACTGGGCTTAGCAGAGCAGAGTTTAAGCTCTGTCTTATAAAGAGAGAGCTGAAACAACGTGGACCATCACCCAAAATACAGACAGCACACTGTGGCCAGTGAAAAGTCACATGGTGTGACTGGCAATGCTTTAGAAAGTGAGTTTGGATTAAGTACATGTCTGTGAACAGAAGCAATAAGAAAACAGGAAGAGGAAAGGAAGAGAATATCATAAAAGTTGGAGGTAAAGCAAAGGGGCATAAGTAAGAAAAGACTTAATTTTAAAGAAAATTTCTGACTGGAAAAAAACAAACAAACAACATAAAGCAATAAAACAGAAACATTATTTCCTGTTGGTGGATTCTCACCATGCAAGGGAAAACAAGACGTATTTCCACAATGGGTGGATCTGTTGGATCACAAGAAAGAAACAACCAGCTCCATCAACCATTCTTCTAACAATCAGAAATTGGGGGTGAAGAAAGTAACAGAAAGAACCAGGATTATATCCAGGCAGATCTGGTTTTTAAAGACCAGAAGCTGCAAGGGCAAGAAATACAAGGTTAAATGCAGGTCAGCTGCAGAGCTGGAGGAGTCTCCAGTGAGCAGAGCATGGGCTAGGATTTGAGAAACCTGATAGCACTTCAGATTTATCTTCCACTTCACTGTGCTGCATTTTAGTCCCACTGATGTGAAAGAGAAATTCTTCCTACCTACCAAAGTAAGCTATGAGGAATAAAGTATTTTAGCACTCTGGACATGTTGGTGTGATTTGCTGCCAGTTAGACAATAACTGAACACCGAGAAGAAAGGCCAGCTAGGTTTTCATGTTATCTGGGACTCCTTTGCTTGGAAAGAGCCTGAAAACCTCCTACAATTTACAGCTCTTGAGCCTAAATACACTTGCAATGCCAGACCTGAGTCTTGACAGTGCTGGTAAGAGTGTGGTCACCTGGGCAGACACTGAGGGGAAACAAGCCATAAGGTGATGCTGGTGCTAGCAGTGCCCAGCACTGTGCCTGCAACAAAGGCTTCTAGCAACAGGCATGCTAATCAATAGAATTTACAGCTGAATTATTTGGATAAGTAATAGATAAACTGTATAACTTATTACATAAAATATGTAACTGTTATTTGTGAACTAGGAAGTCCATCATGAAAATTAAGTTGACTGTCCAAAGCAGCAGGGAAGGTCAACTCCCCTTTTCAGCCATGTCCCAGAAGCACCAAGACACACCTAATGGTCCTCACAAGATTGATGGGAGGGAGAGTTTCCTTAGTCATCCACAGAGAGCAGACAATGACATTTCCTCTGTTGTCTCTTCACAGGGTAGGAGGGAGGAGGCTGGCTGCATCTGCCACAGGACCTCACAGCAAGCTGCTGATGATAAGAGCCCCAGCAGCCCTTGCTGGCTGTCATCATCCCATCATCAGCAACCCTGAAACCACCAGCATGTCCCCTGTGCCTCTCATCTGACACAGTCCCTCACTGGACACACACCAGCCATCAGAGCCTACATGTACCACCACATTCAGCAGCAGCAGCCACACAAGCACATCTCACAACCTGTTTAACTAGCAATAAACTGCAGAAATTAGTAAGATAAAGGGACAAATATGGATCTTCTAGGAGATTTTAAGCTTTTTACCCAGTTTTCTCTAGTTTTCCTAAGGTTGTCTTCTCATTCATAAAATTCTGGTATAGACAGAAGAGGGTTTCCCAGTCTGCTTTTCTTGCAAAAGCACAGCACCTTAGGCAGATAGGTAGACTTTTTCTTTAAATAAGTGCATAGGTTGTTGCTGCCATGAAGCAGATTAAAGTCAGAGGCATGTGTCAAAACAATTGCACCGCAGAATTCTTCAAATTAAACGGTGTCCTTGTTAAAATATTTATAGGAGAATAATTGTTCAGGTAAGAAAGCTAAACAGTCACATTAAATGCTTCCATATCTTGAGTTTTGAAATAGGGTGTTTAAAAATAAAATTTAAAAATCCCCCAAACTGAAAATCCTATACTAGCAAGAAAGCCCAGTCTCAGTGTAGAGGCTCATCCCTCCAAGAATCCTTGTCAGATTAACCTCAGACTTCACGCACACAAAAATCCTTCTCTGGCTAGAGAAAGTAATTGAAAACTTGTGAGTAGAAAGCAGCTTTTTTCAGAAAGTTAGGAAAAGGAGGCTTAGCTAGGTGTAAAGCTAGGTGTAATCATCACAATAGAATCACTGGAATATTCTTAATATATGAAATATTTTAGGTTTTAAACTCCATACCTCGTAGTCTCACTGTATTGCATCTACAGACTACCAGACCACTAGGCTTCCTCTCATTTTTCCTCATACTGTTTCTCTGCTTTAAGATTTTCTGTTGGAAAATGTTAGAATCCAAACCCAATACAGCTGTAGTAGCCGAACAGCTGCTTCAGTTTTGAGATGAATGGTGCAGCTTTATCCTCAAATGCACTCAATGCTGACTGATGTAAGACACTCCCAAGGTGATCACATCCAACATCCGATCCCTCAGCAGCTTCATCATTGGGAGATGAGGGAATTAGCTGTGGGGATGAGCTGGAGGGCCTGCATAGCCTTTACCTGCTGGCCTGAAGGTCTTGCTGGAAAAAGATATGCCCAGCCACAGCCACTGATATGAGCTGTAGTAAATGGCTCTGCTTTTGTTTCCACAGAGAGCAGGTCAGTCCCACCCAGTTCTTCCCAACACTTTGTATTGCCTTGGTGCTTCTGGTCTTGGCTGGCTTCTTCAGCCTATGCAGCTTGGTTAGAAACTTCCCTTCACCAGGAGAGCAGAAATACCACCTGTTCCCTTACAATGGCAAAATCAGTCCCATAACTTTGGCGTGAGTGCTTGGAGGAGGTGAAATCCATGGCCTTCTCTTCCGAGCTTGGAGGTGAGTCTGCAAAGCATGAATGCTTAGCAGGAGCAGCTGAGGTCTGTCCAAGGCTTACCTAAGCAGCTCACAGGCACGCAAACACAAAATACTGGGATTTCCTTCAGTTTCAGTTCTTAGGCTGCTCAGTGTAGTCCCTCCTTTTGGTAACAGCAGTTCTTGGTTGTGTTTTCCCCATTAAGTTCTTGGATGCCAGTAACTTCATTATATGTATCTTCTTGCAATACAGCACACTGATTCAGTTTTTGTACAACGTTCAGCACTTTCAGGAATTATATCAACTCTAGAAGAGTCTGATCCTGCTCTTACTGAAGGCAATGACAGGACTTTTCCATGAAACCCGTACATGCTCACTATCCATTAAATCACTGCTCAGAAGGCAATGAAAATAGCAAGTGGCAGGAGGCAGGCGGGAGAGGGGTGCTGCGCTGACTCTGCAGCAGCCAGTTCTTGAGAGCAGCCCCAGCATTTAGGCTGATCACAGCCCCAAAACACTGTCCTGGCAGCCAGGATCGACAGCGTGATGGGGTTTGTCCTCCCCTCCCATTTCCAGCATAAGGTCAAATTGATCTTCTGTCCAGTACCTGCTGCTGGGGGTGGGGGGTTATTAAGGGTAGAAGCTGATCTCTCTGTGATACGTGGCATCCACTGCTCCACCTAGCACCGTGCACCTAAATTTCCTTTAGCCATTCCTCCCACCCCTGCTCAGCCTGGCAATCTCAACTGAAGAATTCCCCTCAAGAAAAAAAAAAGCTGAGCATTACAGGGAACCCAATTATGATACCAGAGCTCAGATCTGGGCACTAAGGCTGCTAGCATGAATTTGCTAGTGAATTTCCCAAATACTGGGGGTTTTTTTTTTTACATTTTAGGAAAATTAGCAGGAGAGACACTGGAAAATTCACAAGCATCTCATACACTTCTAACTAAGTGTAAACACCTGGGGATGTTCAGTGACAAGTTTAACAGCTTCTGTAGGAAGTCACTAGCTGTTCAAACATGCAATTATATGTTAACAAGCTTAACAGGGCAAAAAATAACAATGATTCAAAAACTGGAGTATGGGATGATTTTCTTCCTTGTTTCCCTGCAGACTGGAGGCAGCTTATGTACCTTTACCTGTCCAAGTTAAAAAAATAATATAAAATGACCTTTTAAGAACCCTTCAGCAGCTTGGCAATCGTGTCGTTCTAGTTCTTTCAACAATCAGACTCAAGAGCAACATTATTTCCTGGCCAGGGAAGTGTGGACCAAGCTATGACTTCTCACATAACCTGCTTCCTTGGACTCCTGAAACTCATACTGCACCAGCAGTGCTTTTCCCCGATGACAATTCAAAGCCTAGAGAGCTTTGGTTTTTACCCTATTTAAAAATAAATACATGCTAATTATAGGACAAAAGTAAAAAATCTCCATTCTACTGTGCTGTGCAATTCTCCTGCTTGGCATGGGCAGAGGGTTCAATGCACCTTTGCTGTGAGCAATGGGGAGGGCTGAAAAGGAAAAATCAATGCCATTTCTTGTTCAATTAAGTTCATTGTGATTCAGAACCACCTCCTCACACTGCAGAGCCTGCAAGAGATCAGTGCTGCAATCACTACCTTTTAACAGCTTGCTTTCTCCGTCTGGACTGCACAAGTCACTCACTGGCAGGGCATCACACTCTGAGGAAAATTAAAAATGGGGGAAAGGAAAAAAAAACATCCTTACGGGCCCCTCTGAAATACATTGTCGTGAATCACGGGTCTTCAGGTGGGCATTTCACAGAAGGGGAGGGAGGGCAGTTTCCTCAACGAGTCATTTTATTTAGATGTCAGAACTACTGCTGTCTTTTTACCCTTCAGTAAAAAGTTCGCTCTCCTTGCTGCCTCGACGAGAAATATCTGCAGTACCTATCGTGCTGCTTGGTCTCGCTCAGGCTACGCAGTGTGATGGTCTGGCTCAAAGACTTTTGGAAGTCAACAGGAAGATTCTCAGGACTCTGTTGGACTATAGCTCAGATCAGCCCAGGAATCAGGGGCTACCAAGAGGCCATGACACAGGACTTTTAGGGGCCCTCCCACCCTCTCCTTCACTTCCACTATTCTGAGGCAACAGTAAAAATAAAAAAGCCTGTGCAGTAGAATGGCATAACCTGGAGAGTTTCTAATCCCAAGCCCCAGTCTGCTGAGGATGCCAAGGTCTACCATGGTGCAGGGTGCCCCCTCAATGCCAGCACCAGCACCAGCACCCCACAGGCCTGCTCAGCACCTCCTGAAAGAGGAGACCAGGATGCTTGTGAGCATGTCTCACTCTAGTGACAGGACAGACAAACTACAGCAGCCTGCCTCTTCCCAGCCTGCCTTTACTGGCTACTGCCTGCTCCCCAGCTGGAGGGGGCTTGTCCAAGGCCCTCGGGGTTCAGTCCCCAAATTACTAGGGTCTAGCAGAGCAAACAGTTCGTTACAAAACCCAAAGATGAGAATGATCAGGGATGGCACAGGCAAAGAACAACATAAGAAAGAGAAGTAACTCCTTAATGTTACTAGGCAAAAGTCTTTGGTGCTCACAAAGACGGTTTTAGGTCCTGGATGCATTTAAGCTAATGGCAGTGGGTAAGTGATGCATGAAACACCTTAGTTCACAGCCATCCACATCCCTTTCCAGCTTCTTTATTGCACTGCTAGATCATGCTCAGGAGCAAGACAAGTCCTCAAGGAGGCTGCTGGTTGTCTGGTGCTCTTATGCACTTACGAACAGCAGCCGTGGAACTGCTCTTGCCCTTTGCAGCCGCAGTCACCTGCATGGCAGCTGACACATGACAGTGATATTTGAGCTAACTGTGCCAATTGGGGCATGCACTAAACAAATGTGGCCCAAACGCAGGTTCTGAAGAAGGATGATTTTTAATGAATGTATACTTCTCTGCTAAAGTCATGCCTTTGTGAAACCAGTTCGCAGTTCACATCAGAAACAAGCTTTCTACTCAGATTCACAGGACTTATCTCTGACTTTTCCCAGTTTCTAGTGTCATAAATAGGTTCCTGAAGCTAATAGTAGAGAAGGGGGATGAAGAAGTTCCCTGTTCTCAGCATCTTTGCAAATCAGACTGCAGATGCATGTACAGACCCATCCTGTGTTTCCGTGTCACAGAGCCCTTTTCACCTTTGTATACTTTCTTCCTCCCAGATTTCCTCCGTCCCAGGTTGAAAGTCAGATGTCACTTGAAGTTCTTCCAATGCCCATGTGAGTGGCTGAACATCTGTCCTAGCAATGTTCTCATCAGCCCACAATTAATTAACACATTGCCTCAAGTTCCCGTGAAATTTTTGTTTTCATGACTAAGGACTGATGAAGAAAAACGTTGAAGCAGTATCTTCCTATCATAGCTGGAAATCTGATAAGGTTGGTTCTTTAAATATATATTTATGTGTTTTTTCTAGAACAAATCATATTGACTGTTACAAAGAAAACTCAGAGTGGTATTTCAGTTATTGAAGTCCTGCTGTAACTGAAGGTTAATAGCTGCTGTGGCAGTAGATACTCTATAAATCAATAGCAGAAACACGTGAATCAGAGTATCACCCCACTGAGGTACATCCCATCTCACTGTGGTCAATAGAAGTTGTGCTGCCAGCGTCCATGGAAGCAGGAAATGTTCACGTGTCAGCAAATTTTAACACTAGTTATTGATACATATTGAGGATATAGGTTTTATGCACCCAGTTTTTGTTCTGACAATGCCACTGTTTACTCCGGAATTGAAGTTTGGTTCTGAACCAAGATCCAGAATTTGGGTATTGGCATTTGCAACCAGAGAAGCTGAAATTATCTTAATGCCATAGGAGTGCATTCAAAGTTATTATCAGGCACTCAGGATGACAAGTATCTGGGCCAAGGTGGCTATTAAGGATGTCAGAGACTGAGCAACAGCTCTAGCATGATACATACAGTTCATCACAAACCTTCTGATTCTTTACATGGTGTGGATTTCACCATAATGAAGCAGTCACTGGAACAACCTCCAAAAGAATGTGGTGGACTCCCCAGCATTGGAGGTTTCCAAGACATGAGTGGGCAAGGTGCTAGATAATCTCATCTAGATTCCCTTTTCCATCTAAGGCTGGACCAGATGATCTCTGGAGGTCCCTTCCAACCCAAGTTGTCCTATGGTTACGTGTTCTATGACAATAGTAATTCTGCATGCCAGGAAATCTGCCAATACAGGCCTTTACACAGTCATTATCCAAGTCTTATAGACTTCCCTCCAGCCTATAATGAAAAGTTCATGACACTTTCCATCAAAGTGGAAAAAAAAACAAACCCAAAGATTGGCTTTAGGCTTCTGCTTCTTGAAGGAAAATTTCAGTGGTAAAGATGCTAAGGGCTGATACTGCTTTTCTTCTGAGACTGCTTTACTGAAACCACCCCACTCTTTTGAAACATCCACAGGCACCTTAAGCAAATCATGTGTTGCAAACATAATTGTAGTGGGTGGGAACTCCATCTGGCTAGAGAAGCACAGGCTCGCATGCCTCCCCTCAGCTCGCCTGGGCTCAGCAGCAGAGCCAGTGCCACAATCCAACATAAAGGGGTCACGCTCAGAAGCAGCAATTTGAGTGCATGCACAGGCACCCTCCTAAAAATACATCCCAGACGAGTGCAGTTAAATGCAAACACTGCTCTTTCTGTGATAGATAGCGCTTTCCTTACAGGATTGGCTGGCACGAGCTGATCATGGTCAAGTGATGCCTTGGTTTTTGAAGATGGCTTTTTAAAAGGAAGAAAGTACTGAAGAATGAACATAGAGACTGAGCTTTTCAAATTAACGTAGGGGAGTCTGGCATTCTGGTATTCCCCTTTGAAAATCACAGAAGGTGGGCCTGAAGTTTCCATCATTCTAATCACATTCTATGTTTATATCAGATCCTTTTTTTTTAATGTGTCAAATAGGTTACAAATACCTTAACCAGCATTTTTCATTTTTTTAAAGATTTGGTATCAAGAAATAATGTCCCTTTTTTCATCCACTCAGCCACATACCTTTTTTCTTTCCCAATTTTGTATTTGAAACCAGAGCAACAGTTTACATTACTGAAATACATTTTCACAAGCATGAAATGACAATTATTTTCATGGTGAATGATAAGCGACATTTTAGTACTAATTTCTAGAGAGATGTGGGGCAAATTCTGGTGCATGACTTTAATGTTTTACGCTTAGCTAAAGTCAGACACATCCAGCCAGTAATGAAGCCAGGTGTCCAATGAACAAGACCACCCAAAAAAAACCCTTTAGAAGTCTGGCTGTTAGTGAAAGGTATTTCTTTAATCCTACCTGTCACATTTTCAGTGTGTTCTCATCATTTTTCTGCTTAAATATAATCCTGGAGGATCATACTTTGAACAGCTATTCATTTATCAGCTAGATTTGATATTTGCATGTATTTTTCTGGCTGGCCACCTTCGTCTAGGGAAGATAGCAGCTGAGGACTGGGAGCCACAGCATGAGCAAGGACAGCCACCCCTGAGGGGCTGTAAAACTGTCACTCAGTCCATCCCTCCTTCTCAGGAGACCCACGAGACAGGAGGGTGTGGAAGCACAAGCCACTGGCTCCTGTTTCCATCAGCTTCTCCAGGGCCAGGTCTCTGGCTGACGCTAAGAGAGAGAAAAAGCAAGCGGTCACCTCCTGGTAGAGGCAGTGTTACTGCAGGATGAGCTAACAGCGAATGCATTGCTCAACACCCATGGGAGGGACTTTTTAAATATCACCGTGATCACCGGACCCTCCCCTTCAACCTGAGACGATGCTCAGAATAAATCAGTCTCTGACTGACAGCACCAAAGATTTAGTTTTTATCCCTATTACTAGCCTGAAAACATGAAATAAAAAGCCCATGGTGTGAGATGTTTGAAGAGGTATTTTGCATTTTAAAAAAAGGATGAAGGGAAAAAGAATTTCTGGGGATACAGACAGCTTTGCAGGGGAAAGCATCTCTCTGTTACCTTGAGCCGGCTGCCTCTTTTGAGTTTCAGCCATGACAGTCAGCAAGCCAAAAACTAAATGAGAAAACACATCCTCTAAACGTGGTGGGTCCCCTTGTGGTAGACGATTTCGATGGAGCTAAGAGCTGGAATTAAATCAGCTGCCCAGCACACTGCTCTGTGCCCGGCAGCAGCAGCACAGAGCTGCCCAGCCAAACATCCCCGCAGCCCCGTGGGCACGCGGAGCAGCCCACGCTGTGCCCGTCGCTATCTCTGCCAGAGCTATATCTGGCCAGCAGTCGTGGGCTCTGTCCTTCTGCCTCCACCACGGCAGCAAGCACACACCGCCACGGGATGACACGGCAGCCAACCCTAACAAGTGGAGCATGAGGCTGCTGCTGCCAGGATGGAGAGCTTTTTCGTAAAAACAAGGGCAAAATCATGCTGATGAGCAAATTGTCCTAACAGGAACTGAGCAGGGCACTGTCAGATGTTCCTATCCTTAATCACAGACTGATGTCTCTTAGAGACAGGCTGATATTCAAGCACCTTCTAAAACATGACACCTCCTAATACCATGTTGGGAAAAAAATAAAGGAAAAAAAGGACAGTTTGATAAACAACTGTCCCCACTTCATCCTGCTCCCCGGCTCCAATAGAGCTGAGAGTGCTGCTATTTGAGATGGGCAGAAACCGCTGGCTTTTGTTCAGAATCTATAGTGCAGTGGGCCCCTTCCTGGGGCAGGGAAGGTGGTAAGGCTGGAGCCAGGCTTGAATTTCAGACAGATCTGGACTGCCCCAAAAGTCAAGAACATTTAGAGGAATTTGGCCAGACCCTTTTCTCCTCTGTAATTGATGCCTCTAGCTGTGAGATCTCTTTTTGTTGTTGCTTGGCCAGAAATCCCCTAGAAATGCCTGTTCTTATGAGATTCGTGGCCAGATTGCCAGAGGCTACAGTCATTTCGGCAGTGATGGACATATCAAAAGCCAGATATTAAACTCTTCCTGATTGTGCACTGGAAACTGCCCCAAAGTTCATTCCAAAGCAGATTTGTAGAGTGTTATGTTCAAGCCAAGCCTCATGGAACCAGCCCAACCTCTAACCTGAAGCTATAGCTTGTCTGCCCTCAGAAAAAAAAAGGAGCAGACAAAACCATAGCAGATATGTATATGAATCAATAAGAAATAATAAACCAATAAACCAATACAGTTATCAGTAGGGCAGAGAAGTGAAATGAAAAATTCCTCTTGCTGCAGCCTCCACAATCTGGTGCTCCTGCAAAGGTGTCTTGTTCTTCTTAACAGCAAACACAGCCACAAATGGCCAAGCTGCCAAGAACTGGTAAGTCCAATGTTTATACCCATGCACCTCAACCCACAGTCCTTTCATCCTCTTCCTTTTTTATGCTGATAATGCACCAACTGTGAGATATGAAAGATCTTTCAGGCTATCTAACCCATCCCTCCTGGGGAAAGGACAGGGCTCCACATTTTGATAACTGTTTCAATCTCTCTTATGTGTTACAAGATCACTCATCACAGCAGCAATGAGCTGAGTAAAAGTGTTTTGCCTTAGCTTCATCTTAAACTCAAAACTTTTGCTACTTTGAAGGAGAACTTTGTGCACAGTGCAAAGCTTAGCCTTAGCCTCCTTGCCACTACCAGTGTCTTCAGGAGTGGGAAAAAGACAACCCTACTCTGGGCTGCAGCTTTATGGTGGAGTGAAAGGAAGGGCAAGCTGCCAGGGGACACAGCCCCACAGCCTGTGCCTTGCACTTCATTCACTACCATGTGCCCATGTGCTGAGCTGGCTCTGAGAGCTGGCTGAAAATGAATCTTTTTTTTTTTTTTTTAATTCCTCAGCTTAGTTTTCAGCCAGCTCTGTCCTCTAATTCTTCTCTCTGTCCATAGTGGAAATCTATAAATAGGAAGAAAAGGTGGAACAAAAAGAAATTATGGGAAGGCACATAGGTGGCAAGCCAGTGTTTTTCATCTGCAGGGCCCAGCTGATGGCTGGCATAGTTACCCAAAATTACCCTTGCCTTTGAGCTGGAGAAACAGAGGTTGGGGGCTCATGATGGCTTTGAGGGGATGCACATGCAGGCTGCCACTGCACACATTAGGTAGACCTAAAGAGGCAGTGGCATTCACCAGCACTATTTTGTGAATGGAGCTCTCAGCAAGGAAGCTTTCCCTCTTGCCCTCCAGTTTCTTTACTCCTAGTTGTACGGTTATTTAACCCCCTGCAATCCCTCTCCTTGCCAGGTGGGCTTCAGGAATTTGCAGCTCACGGGAGTCATGGGTACCCAGCCTGGCAGCTGCCGTCTCTCTGTCATTCAGGTCTGAGTATTGACACGAGAGGTTTGTAAAAGAGAGAGACCGGTAGCTGGTCCAGGACCCTGCAGCACAGCCAGCACAGTAGGACTGAAGACTAGGGGGAACTGGGACGAGTGGAAGCCGACAGGAATTTTCACTCCGACCAGCCCCACTTTGGCTCCTGGAGATGCTACAGATGGGTGGTGAAGGTCAGGGCTGAGCTGGTGGGGGGAAACCATGCAGTGAAAGAGCCACGGGAGAAGGCTGTAGGGGTTTTGTCTTATTACTTAGCGCTGGGAGAAGCCCATGCTGGCACCTTGAGGTCCCTCTCGTGCTGCTGGGGGGGATGGCCTTGAGGACGGTCCCGGGAGGGCGCCTGGGTGACAGTGTACCCCAGAACAAGCCTTATCCCCAGCAGGGCTCATCGGAGCCTCCGACGGCCTCACGCCCTCCAGCCAGCCCCATCACACCTGTAGCCTGTCCCCAGAGGATGGGGTGCGATGGCTGGGTGCCACGGTCCCAGCCGCAGGACAGCCCCAGAGCGACTCCCCAGGGCTGTCCCGCGCGTGACTCCTTTCGCCACACGCCACCCTCTGCGGTGTCACCGCCGGGCTGCTGCCGCCGGGATTGAGCACCGGCAGAAAGGCCGGGAGAGACCAGCCCCCCTCCTTCCCCGCTCCCCCCAAACCTCAGCCCGAGGGTGACGTCATGGTGGGGGAGGGGCGGGCAGGGGGAGGGGACCCCCGCACGTCCCTGTCCCCCTGCACGCTGCGCAGCGCGGGGGCCGGGCCGGCCAGCC
>VZTH01012471.1:3499-23683 GCA_013397815.1 Aleadryas rufinucha | reverse complement strand
CTGTGATTCTGTGATTCTGTGTGCATTTAAGGATCGGGTGACAAGTCGTTTACTTCACCTCACCTTTTTAGAACCAACTAAAAGTTAGTTCTCAACAATATATTCCGTGGGTAAAGAGGGGACCTACCCCAAAGAGCTGCATGTGTTTTCAGCACAGATGGTGCTACATGGGCTGGTCAGTCTCTGTAGTCTATTGGAACTCTTGATGTGCTACCCACCATCATAAATTGATACCTGAAAGGGTGATTTACTGAAGTAGATCAGGTGAATTCCACCTTTTCCAACCATTTCTTCATTTTCATTTCCAAGTCATGAAAGCCCACGTTTCATCTATTGTTTTTATTATTTCATAATAATCTTTTCACACCCAGAACAGAAATGTTTTCAGGGACTGGCTGATGTGCACCTTTGAGTTTTTCACAGAACCACAGAATAGTCTGGCTTGCAAGGGACCTTAAAGGTCATCTGGTTCCAACCCCCTGCCATGGGCAGCAATACCTTCCACTAAACCAGTGTACAAATGCTACCAAATATTTTGGATTGCTCTCGTGCCAGGATACCTGATGCTCTGTTTGCTCACCTTGGTACAGAACAATTCATACACGAGTGAAGAGATTAAGCCTGGACATTTTAAGTTCACTTGTAGCAATACGAAGTTAAACAGTGACAAACTCATAAAACTAAGTTGCATTTTGCAAGGTACATTCAAAATTTTCGGATAGACTGAGGAGCAGGAAAGGCCTGAGGTGAGCAGTGTCTTTTAAAGAGTCGTCAAAGTACTCTGGGCCTGCTTATGGCCATGTTTGGCTGGAAAGCACTAATTAGATTAGATATACTTGGCTAGAAGGCAGAAAGCTTAAAACATTAACTTTTTAAACATGTGCATACATTTGGACTATAACATATTCTGCTTTTTGGAGGTATGCTCTGAGTAAATATCTTGCCAGCATGATGCTATCCCTTAATTTCTTAAATAGAAATATGCTGCTTCAGAGTGCACACACACAATTCTTTTACACAGTGTTCAGAGAAGAGCATGGATCCAAAAAATGGCATTAATATCGCCTTTTTTTATTTTTAATTAGGAAATACATAGAAATGCTACACATTTTCTGACCTTATGAATTTTGATTTTTTAAAATATTTTTTAGTACATTTGTTTGTTTATGATTATAAAGGAGAGGGCTAGATAAGCAATTATTTTCTTCAATAAGGATTACTCAAAGCTTTCAAACAGTGTGAAAAACCTTGTATTTTTTTGTCCTAGCATGAGCTAATGGACAAATGAATGATCCCATGGCAATCTACCTTCCATGGCTTCCCTCTCCTCTGCTTCCCTCTTTGCTAGGGCACACAAGATCCCTGCCTAAACATGCAGGGTTGCAAAAAACAGCACAGTCAATATATCTTCACTTTGGGAATTGCATAATGTTGGAAAACTGCTATTTTCACTAAAAATTCCCACTGGGAAGAACTGAGAGCAATATTGGGTCAAACAAGAGAGTGAAGTGATAATTTGTGCACTGGGGAGTTAAAATGGATGAATGTTTGTGGGATCATTCTTTTTTCCAATCACAAGGTGATCAGGAAGAACATTTTTGTTTAACTTTTCATTTGAAGCTATTTAATAGATAGAGTGAGAAAGAGGAGGCATGTCCAGCAGGTTTTGTTCACCTTCATGTTCTGTGCCCATCCAAAGCAAATCGTGAGTTGGNGAATGATCCCATGGCAATCTACCTTCCATGGCTTCCCTCTCCTCTGCTTCCCTCTTTGCTAGGGCACACAAGATCCCTGCCTAAACATGCAGGGTTGCAAAAAACAGCACAGTCAATATATCTTCACTTTGGGAATTGCATAATGTTGGAAAACTGCTATTTTCACTAAAAATTCCCACTGGGAAGAACTGAGAGCAATATTGGGTCAAACAAGAGAGTGAAGTGATAATTTGTGCACTGGGGAGTTAAAATGGATGAATGTTTGTGGGATCATTCTTTTTTCCAATCACAAGGTGATCAGGAAGAACATTTTTGTTTAACTTTTCATTTGAAGCTATTTAATAGATAGAGTGAGAAAGAGGAGGCATGTCCAGCAGGTTTTGTTCACCTTCATGTTCTGTGCCCATCCAAAGCAAATCGTGAGTTGGTTTTTATTGGTTTTGTTTGTTTGTTTGTCTGGTTTTTAAAACAGACACATGGGAACCTGAGGGATTTTTTAATTGAGAAATATCATCCATAAGTATTTTTTCTGGGATTTAGGAAGCCTTAGAAGTTCCTTTTCTGAGACTTCAATTCAAGACTAATGTTCTGAACATTTATAATGGGATCTTGGGAGATCTGCATTTGAGATTCAGCATCGTATTCTATATATTTTGCATCCAAAGTTTAGAATTATATCATTAGACTTCTGTTCAGAACATCACTGAAAATACAATTCACAAATTAACACAGATTTTGCACAGTCACTGGTAATTTGTGATCTTGGGCTTCAATTTTCCTAAGAGGTGTCTGTCTAAATCTCATCTGCAGACTGATATATCTTTCCTTTCAGGAATATTCTATTTCATGCCATTTGCACCTCTCAAATTATCTCCTAGCTGAGAAATGTAGAACATTTCTTTTTTTCACCTGTTTCACTTCACAGATATTGGGTGTGATCCTTTTGTGCTCTTTCAGGAATTTTCTGTTGTATGAAATGAGTGAAGATATAGAAGGAAATTTTTCCATTGTCTGTGAGGAGAAGATAGGATGTATGGTTAATGTTAAGTTGGGTGAATCCTACCCCCACTAATTTGGACAAGCTGTTAAAATAATCAAATTGACTGTTTTATAAATCTTAATTGGGTATATATGTGCATCTAGGTTCATCCTATCTGACTAAACCACCTCATATAGGGATGAAATTGTCCCAGGGTCCCTCTGTAGTCAGTGGAGACTGATGTACATATCCATATCTTATTTGGAATTTAGGTGAGACTCCTTGCACTCTGGGGAACTCATTTCTCTGCATGTTGAACAGAAGGCATTGAGAACTCTTGATAAAGAGAGATTTGGTGAGGGACTCATTCACCTTCAGTTTTTGCTAAATTAGGTTGTAGGACAAAAGTCCTTAATCCCTTGACAATGACAGATTCTGCTTATTTTTCAGGACTGCCTAGTCCTAAACATACTTAAATTTCAGTTCCATTGAAACTTCAAGTGTTGCTTTCGCTATATTCAGTTAAGGGAAGTATGAAATACTCCAAGCTCCTGTCTCCAGGACTGTGTTGGTTTCCTAATCCCCGAAGGCTTAATGTAACAGACTCATGCATCTGGAGGATATTTTTCAGAATTGTGACCCCTTCTCAGCTGAACACCCTAACTACCAGCCTGAGTTAGCCTTCCTCTAATTTGTTTACTATATAACTCGGTGGATTTTGTGTTCTCTTCTCCTCAAGTACCCAAGAGAAGACACTGAATTGCCTGGCAACTAAAACTTATAGAAATAGGAAGTAAAAATATTTTCATCCCTTAAATAGGATGATTTGCATCCCAAAACATCCGGTGTTCCATACTGATTCTTTATACTCTTGGCAGAAGAAAGTCAGGTTAGACTGCCCTGTAAATGTGCCCAGTCAATAAGAATATGAAAGCATCACTATTAGGCAGACCAAAATTTTTAGAAGTAGTACAGACAATTTAAGTGGTTATTTAAAACATGCTGAACCATCATTATCCAAGTGTTGAAAATATCAGTATCCAAGTTTGGACCTAAACCAGGTGACAGGATTGCACCTTTTTGATGTTTAAGGGCTTAAACTTCAGCAAAGCAGCAATCAGAGGAGTTTTAGTGAAATCTGCTCCAGCCTTTAGTTAATCTATTCCCTAGTTCCCATTTTTAAAATGTGAGTATTGATGTAGGGGCTGTGAGATTGTATCTGTTGAGGATAATGAAGTGTCCATATGCTGTGGTGATGGTTATCATCGAAAGACTCGGGAGAGGAGTGGCCTCAGTAAATTGCTGAACAAACTTACTCCTGACAAGGTTGTGAGATCAAGCCCTTAAGCCAAGATATCACAGAAGTCTTGGCAAACAAATCAGATATGTTGTGTCTCAGAAACGATGCTGTTCTGCAATGGATAGGGCTTCTCCTCTTTGCAGCACTGAAAATCTTCTGTGACTGGAATAGGGACATTTGGGGTTCCCTAAGTCCTCAACAGATATAATCTTACAGCCCCTTCTTCAATACTCACATTTTAAAAACAGGAACTTGGTGAAATAGATTAACTAAGGGCTGGGCAGACTTGACCACAAGTTCTCTGATTGCTTCTTTGCTGAAATTTAAGCCTTTAAATGTCGAAAGGTGCAATCCTGTCACCTGGGAAGGTCCAAACTTTGATATTGATGTTCTCAGCACTTGGACTATGATGGTTCAGCATATCTTAAATAACCACCTAAATCATACCAGAGACATGAGGGCAGAAAGAAGTGCTTTTTTATCTGTACCAGATAAAAAAGCTGTGTTTTCTTTACTGTCCCTTGTACATTAAGTTTATCAAAGCAATATGCATCAAGCTGTGTGTGTCTAGGGACCAAGAGATAATTCTGGCACACCAAGAAGGCATTTAAACAAAATAGAATATAGGCTCGGGAGTGCTCCCAAGGAAAAGTTGCTCTCTTAATGGTAAAAGGATGCATAACCCTGAACTGCCACAGTTTGCATAGTGCTGTGTACAGGCTTTTAATGAGTACTGAAGCCAGAAGGCTTTCCTATTATATTTGCCTAGCTGGCAGTACCTTTCCATGGTTCCAGGTGAAGTGATGGTACAATACCCACAATTCCTTCAGCTCCCCGACCCGCTGCAGCTCCAGCTATAGTAGCTGACAATGTAATACTCATTCAGCAGCTGATTATAATTAAAAATATCAGAATAATTAAAGTCCTCAGCTTGACAAGCAGAGCCATAACTTTGCCTTCAGACATTCCTCTCTAATTAGTTAATTAATCCTAATGCAAATTATAAGCAATAATTAGTCAGCCAAGCTTGACATAAAAGTCTGCTGACTTACAGCTAAAAGGCTTTTCTGGTTGTTGGTTTGTAGCTTCTTAAGGTGTCTTTTGTCCACTCATAGTTTCTGTGTCTCTGGTCCTGTTAAGTTGCTGCTGATGCATGGATATGAAATTAGTTTGCAGAGTGAGAAAACACAGCTATAAAGATTTGCACTACCATAGGCACTATTCTATTTGCTTAATAAACTGGATAGTCAAAATGTGTGTAGAATATAAATAAAACATCACATATGCATTCTACTGCAATACAATCGTGTTTTAACACAATTGCATACACTTAAGGACTTTCACATTCCCAGATTTAGCAGAATATATCTGCCTGCAGATGGTCTGAGATGTTCTGGTCAATGACATAATGTAAACTTCAATGTGATTCTAAGATTAAACAAGATTCTGATCTCCTGTATCATAAATGAAATCAAATTCTTTTGTACCAGGACAACTGGTATTTGATTCACGTTTTTGCATAGGTTTTTAACAGATCAGGATACTGTCAAAGTGAGATAATTTGAATTATCATCAGATGAATCAGAAGTATGAGTATTGCTTTTCCACATGGCAATGCAGATGATATCAGTGAGCTGCATTCCACAAAGCCCTAGTGCTGTCATATCTCAGAAATACTCATGATTGATTTGGAACACTCATGGATGTTTATGTATTTATTCTTATAAAGCATATTTTCTGAAAGTGTTCCTATTCACATTTAACATAAGAAGTTGCAGTGCTTAAATAAAGTGGAAGATAAAAATGGAAAAATTATTCAGAATGCATTAATACTTGGTAGTGAGAATACTTTTTCTAACAGAGACATAATTAGAACATATTTTTATATTATAGTAACTTGTTTTCAGTCTAATTTCTCATGTTATTTAAGGTAAGTGGGATCACAGGACCATAAGACACCTGCCTACATTTATTGTACTCCTCTGAGCAACCTGGTCTAGTGGAAAGTGCCCTGCCCATAGCAGGGGGTTGGAACGAGATGGTTTTTCATGGATCTTCCAACCCAAACCATTCTGTGACTCTGTGTTTCTCCTCATATGATTTTTGGTGATGATTTAATCATGTTAAATATTATGGCTATGGAGAATGAAACCCAACAGCCTGTGTTTAACCTGCACTTTTCTGAGCCAGTGTGGTTACGTTCCCTATGCTAAAAACAGAGTATTGAGAACAGGAATAAAAAAAAGCTGGTGTCAAGATAAAACCAGGTTAATTTATCTAAATTCCCTTGAATTTGTATCATTTTGACTCAGTGTAAACTCTTAAGCATCTTAATGTAACTTAGAGCAAAGTCAAGACCCATTTTTATTTGCTAATCCTCCTCCTATACCTCTCACCTTACCTCAACAGTCTGAGCTCTGGAGAAAAGACTCAAATAGAAATTTTCCAGAGTTAGGGAAGCAAAGACATTCCTACTCTAATCTGTCCAGAATTACCACTGGGGACATTGGTCTTTTTCCATGTCTACAGAGGAAAGATAAGGTGATGATAACCCTGAATTAAGCTTCTTGGTAAATCCCTAAAGTTGGGTGAGAAAATCTAAACCTTGTTAAAGAGCTTGGGTGATCCAAAATGTCGGATGACATTATCTATTTTTAGTGTTATTCTACTGTCTCTCTGTTCACTTGATGACAAGAATAAAATAGAACCAGGGCTATTGTTTAGTAGATCACACAACGGATTTCAAAAAAGCTCTTTCAGGCATTTTTTGTCTTTGAATTGGTAGGCTGCACTGAGAAACCCAAATTATTCAAGAATGAGCAGATAAATTGTCATGGACTTCTTGAGCATTTCTTGAGGCCATCAAGGAATGTAGATTGAAGTATCCAAAACACAGATGGGAATTCTTTGTTCTAGCTTTCCATTGACAGGATGAGGAAACTGGAGTATGGAACTTTGAAGAACAGAACCATACAATTAATTGGGTTGGAAGAGACTTTCAAGATCACCTGGTTTCAACCCCCTGCCATGGGCAGGGACACCTTCCACTAGTCCAGGTTGCTCAGGGCCCCATTCAACCTGGCCTTGGACACTTCCAGGGATCCAGGGGCAGCCACAGCTTCTCTGGGCACCCTGTGCCAGGGCCTCCCCACCTCCTGAGTGGGGTACAGAGTAATCCCAATTAGTCAAGTGCCTAGAAGAAGATGAGAAGGATCATCAACTCACAATTAGTACTCCAGACCCTTCCCTGCTCTTCCGTCACTCCTTTCAGCAGATGTCAGAACTTTAAGGAATTAATGCTGGGAGTTTCTGACCCTCAAGGAATCTGGAGGGTAATCACATACATTTAACGATTGCATGTGTTCTGGACCTTAGCAAGGTTTCTTTCCCCACCACCACTCCTGAACTTTGATTTCATCATGCAGCATTTTATATGTGTGAATTATTTTTCCACTAATGAGAAGTGCAGGGATTTGGGGTGCTAATGGAAAGTAGTAGGAAATTAATGAGAGATTGGAAGCAGGTTAGACTTTTTTTTTTTTTCCTCAGCATGCTTGTGTATGAATGGGAGTTATTCTGTTGTATCAAGGGGAGAATAGATTAAGCATTTTGGAATGCACAACCCAAGAGGGATAGTTAATCCTGTTTTTGACAATCGCAAATGTAATACGTACAAATGAGGGGAAGCATTATGCATGATTTTCCTCATTTTACATACAGCACAATATGTTATTTTCCACCTCTTAATTCATGTCTTCATTAAGTAAAACTGCTCTAAGTCTAACTGGAGCATAGTGTAGATTTGAGAAAGAATTAAGATCTCAACAATGATACATTAAGTTTTCTTTTCTTTTTAAAATGTTTTAGGATATGATCTTTTCATTAGAAGATTAAAATATCTGATAAAGAAATATGTTAATCAGACTTAAGTTGCTTGGCTACTATTGACTGGCCAGGCCACCAGTTGCAGCTGTTGATGCCATGCCCAGACAGCGTAAGCATCTGCTCTTTTCCAGGAAATTAGGGGCTGAAGATGACCTTTATGCTTCTAATACATACACCAAGGCTGAAATCCTAGTGCTACATGGTTTATTTCACTCACCTTCCAATCCTTCATGCCCCTGCTGGCATTCCACATAACCCAGATTTCTTTCCTAAGAAGACTGGACTCTACCCATGGTTGTGGTCAGCAGCTCTCTTGTATGATATCCCTCAGGACCAACTCCAGCACTTCTAGGAGCCTTTGATTTGCCGAGAGTCAGATTAAACACCTCCGTGTGATTTATGCTTGTTGCTGCTTCAGAGCTGCTCTAAATCTTTGTGGGAGATCAGTTTGTGTCCCAGCCAAACCCAGCGTGTTGTAACCTCACCCGCCAGTGCTGACTCCACACCAGGGAAGATGCCCTTAGGCTCCAAAGAAGAGAAAAAAAATAAAGTTTCTTCAGTTTTTCACTTAAGAATGCCATGATTTTAACTGTTTACCCTTTATTTAACAGGCTAATTTAATTTTTCAAAGTAAACATGTTTCTATATTAAAAACAACTGCAGTTGTTTTGGGTTAATTATTGTCAAGATTGGTACAAGATAAAGCAAGGTAGTTATTAAACATTAGCTGGAGAGGTGTTTAACAGTAGGGTTCTCCAATAAAAAAAGAAATACTGTTTTCTTTTTTTAAATTACTAAATACAAAATGCATCCTTATAAGCCACTAGCTAAATAGTCACACCATTGTGTTATTGTTAGTGAACCCTGGAAAACAAGGAAAAGCAAATTGTGTTTCTTCTCAGGAGTAAACACAGGACAATTTTTTTGCAATATGTAGCTGTAATAACCAGTAAAATTTGACCTGATTTGAACTAGATGTTGCTATTGGGATTCATTGTGCTTATTTTTAGTTTTCTGGTAATTAACATCTGGCCCAAGCCACTTCTCAAGATCTCCTCTACAGAGAGTTTTGGGGATGAGTTAAAGATGCCAGTCTTACACTGTTGAGGAACATGGCAGCTGAATTCCATACTGATTTCCAATTCCAGCTGATTTCCAATATTCCTGCAGTGACTGTTCCACGCCAGGCAAGAGAACAGCTGAAATCAAGGAGCTGCTTTCAAAGGCTACAGCAAAGCAGCATAAGAACACATGCTCTAGATAAAAAAGCTTAAACGTGAACAGAAAATTCCTTTTCCAAAGGTTGGAATCAATGGGCTGCCCTTATGGTAACTAAATTATAAGGGTTTTGAGCTGAGAAATTCCCATTTCCCTGCACTGAGAGATCCCTTGCTTGTCACCAGTGCATAGAACTCAGTAGAAAAGCCCATAATTCTGCTAAGAATTGGAACAGACTTCTGGATATTGTCAGGGAAGTGGTAATGCAAGTGAACTATTTTATGTTCATCATTTACACTAAAATCACAGTCATTTGTGACTTATGGGACAGCTGTCTTCAAGACATGAGATTTAGACTTGGGAGGAACGAGTTAAACCAGAAACCAACTTGGAAATTTTTGAGATTCTCATTTATCAGTTCCAGTGAGAGATGAGATTAATGATTCAGACTTGCAGTAACGTTCTAAATACCCCATATGTTGTACTGAAATGACATTCCATTCCCAAATAAACATGCACTGTTAAAATCAAGTGTAGATTTAGATTGGACATAAGATAGACCTTTTTTTTTTTTTTTAAAATAAGGTTGATGAGGCACTGGCACAGTTTGCCCAGAGAAGGTGCAGATGATTCATACGTGGAAATGTTCCAAGTCAGGCTAAAGGAAGAGAAACCCAATCTAGTTGGAGATGTCCCTGCTTATTGCACAGGGCTTGGACTTTAGGATGATCTTTAAGGTCTCTTCCAACCCAAACCATTCTATGATTCAAACTGAGAAATTTCAAGTTTTTAAAAAGTAAGCTCAAGTTTTCTTAAAGTTTAAATTATTAGCATAACTTTGGAAAGTCTTTAAATGTCACACTTTCTACAACTTGGATAGAATTTCAAGATTCCATACTGTTCCATGGAAGTCTCTGAATCCAGACAAAAGGAAAAGCTGGTACATTGCTCTTATTTGATCCCAGCTTATCCCATCAACTCTTTGAGGGAAGCAGTCAGATTTCTGTTTGATAAACAGACTTACTACCAAAAATAAAAAAATGGAGGGACCAAGTGTGTTTGAATGGATGATAAATTCCTGATAGAGAGTGAAGTGCCTGACTGTGCAGTGTCTCCCTAACAACAGTTGGGTTTCTTGAGTAAAAAGTCACCTTTCTGGAATGTACATCAAGCCAAGCTTCCACCCTTCTTGCTAAAGAAGGCGGTTGAGCACCGGTTCAGTATTGGACTAAGTGAGCAGCTGTTGCAAGACCTAGCCTGGAGATCTGCATTCCTCCAAGAACAAGCCTGAAAGTATTGCAAAAGAGCAGTTTCACAACCCCAGTGACGGTTGAGGTAATGGGGAGATATTACATCTCTTCATTATTGCTTTTCCTGTGAATTACAGAAGCTTAAGGTCCAAATACCTTCACAGTATGATCATCAGAGCCCACCTGTAGCGAAAAAAACCTGCTATTTCTTGAGACTGCATAATCAGGGTATAAAACACCACTAGCTCATATTCTTCATGATGAATAAGGGAAAACAGAAATATTTAGAACAAATTCATATCAGCCCAGTGAATTCTGCCTCAGAATGCCCACTCATCCCTCTCAACAAGTTCAGCCTCCCTGCCTACCATAAGAGAAACTGAGGTCACTGGCTCAGATATGAACATTTGTGTTGTCAGCCTGGTTAAGCAACTGAAGTTAAGTGAGATTAAACCCTCCTGGAGACACTAATGGGACTAACTTAACCCAAATTTAGTTCACTGAGGTGGCTGAAAATTTGCTATTCACCAGGTGTCCACCAAGATGTTCTAGCACTCCCTCTCCTCAGCAGAACATGGAGAGAAAATGAAATGGAAAAGCTCGTGAGCTAAGTTAAGGGCAGGGAGATCACTCACCAGTCACAGTCGATGTGTAAACCAGACTCATCCTGGGGAAAACTAATTTAATTTTTTGCCAATTAATAACAGAGTGGGATAGTGACAAATCAAAGCAAATCTGAAAAACCCCTTTCCACCATTTTCTCCCATCTTCCCCAGCTCTTCACTTCTCTTTTGCCTTCTCTCCCCCAAGCAGCACAGAGGGGATGAGGAATGGGGATTGCGGTTGTTTCGTAACATTTATGCCTCTGCCATGCCCTCCTTCTCAGGCTGTTGCCCTGCCCCAGTGTCACATCCCTCCCAAGGGATACAGCCTTTCCCAAACTTCTCCTATGCATACCCTTCCCAAAATCTGCAGGTTTTCAGGAATTACTCCAGCATGGGTCTTCTTCCATGTGATTCATCCCTTCAGGATCAGACAGTCTTTCAGGATCAGACCACTCCTGCTTGATTCCCCCGTAGGTCACAGCTCCTGACAGAAAACCTGCTCCTGCATGGATTCCCTCCATGGACTGCAGCTTCCCTCGGTCTCTGTGGTTTATCTCCCTCATCTTCCTATCCTTCATGCCTGCTGCAACTTGGGGCTTTTAGCTGACATCATATTGACACTGTGCTGGTCAATTCACCCTGAAAAGCCACGGTTATAAATTATTTTTGTGAATCTTATTACTTTTTGTTGGAGGAACCAAGGCAATGAATTCTGTGTTATGACTAAGATTTTCATAACTGTGTAAGGAACCTTGGAACCAGTCCAGTTTCAGTATCTGCTTTCTGTGTGTGGCTGTGAAGAGAAGAGTTTCTATTTTTAAACTCAGATTGGAACCTACAAATAGCGAGGTTCCTATGCTGTATTAATAAATTTAGTCAGATAGACTTGTTTCTCCTACTAGAAAACTTGCACCCATTCAGGTGGGTGTTCAGACCTAAGAAGGAAATAGATTTTAAATTTTCTTTGAATGTGATTAAAAAAAAAAATTGAACCATTTTTATGAGAGGAAAATGGACTCATATAGAGAAAAATGGGTTTTTTTTAGTAACCCTGAAGGGCTGTAGTTAAACTTAGAACAAACTTCTATTTAACTACAGTTTTTAAAAATAGAAAATCAGAGTATCTCAAAAAAGCTTGAAATTGAGTATTTTGAGTTTACCAGGACATTCCATTCTTTACTTGTGTGTTTTGGGTAGACTAGAATGAATTGAAATCAGAATATTTCCACCACACATTCTATGCGCAATTGCTCAGCATTTTCAGATGGAAAAAATATTTGCACTGGAAATTTTCCAGGCAGCTTTCCTTTGATTTTTCCAAGCTGATTCTCTCATTCCCTAGGCTTCTGGGCAGAAATTCTCAGCATGGTGTCATGGTCCAAACTGCTCATGAACCGTCCTCCAATTCCAAACAATGTAATTTCAGCGATTTTCCTGATCTAGCATTAAATCTGTGCTCGTGTGGTGTGTACCTGTGGCTTTTTTAAAATGATCTTGTTTGCTCCCACTAAGCTGGGAAAGCCCTGGAGCAGTTTAGGAACCTGCAAGCATTGAAATGTACCTGCTTTCTCAGCCCTGTCTGCTGCCATAAGTCCAGTGCATAGGTGGGAGCAGGAGTCTAAGGAGTGTTGGATGCCATGGGATCCCTGATGTGTCGGAATTAAACACCTGTGTTAAATAACTCTTCGCCAAGCCACTGTGAAAATCTGTGGAATGCTTAACAGTCCTGAACATTTTCCATCTCTCATTTGGGCAGGTGGTCTAAGATTTGAACTCTGCTGTTCAAATAACACCAAGGGCAGAGATGTGATGTCGAGACCTGTTCAAGGCCTTTATTTTGGTTTTGTTGCTGGTGTTATTTTTAATGTTCAATGATAATCCTGAATTTCCATACTTAGCAGAACAGAAATATTTATATTCTGTGTATTTACAGTCATGTGTACAGTCAGCAAAATGTTACAGATGGTTACTTGGCTTAGGAGTCTAGAACAGTTATATACCACAAAATAAGTTCATGTTAGCAAAGGGAAATTGCTTAAATGCATCTGTGGGGAAAAGAGGCTAATCATAGATTTTCCTGTAGTCTTAGACTTTGTCTCTAGAGTATTTTTGTTAACATGGAATTCTTCAAGACCTCATAAGTCTCTACTGGGAACAAAGGCTGTGTCTATAGCCACAAATAAATCAAAGCCAGAGCCTGTTCTCAACCTTCATCCCACAATTATCCAGAATATGAAATAATTCACATGCTTCCTGTATAGGTTTGGCTTATACTGGCTAATATTCTCCTAGAGTTTGCCTGGGCATGGTCCAAGGGATTTTCACATGCTATGGACTGCTCCGAGCAGGAAGTTTGTACACTGTCTGGAGGGAAAGAGAAGTTAGACATGTGTCTACAAGTCAGGCTCTTTACCTGCAGGTTGGGACTGACCTCTAACTGCTCCATGACTTGTTTTATTAAATTACAGAATCACAGAACCACAGAATCATCAAGGTTGGAGGAGAACTTCAAGATCATCTGGTCCAATTGTTAACCCACCACCACCATAATCACCCCTAAACCACATCCCCAAGTGCCACACCCAAATGCCTCTTAAACACTTTCCAGAGCTGGTGACTCCACCACCTCCCTGGGCAACTTATTCCAGTGCTTCAAAGCCTAACCAGACATTTCCCTTTCAGTGAAAAATTTATTTCTAATATCTTATCTGGATTTCCCCATGCGCAGCTTAAGGCCACTTCTCATCTTTTTGTTTGAGAGATGGCAGAAGAGACTGACTTCCACCTCTCCACAACCTCCTTTCAGGTAGTTGTAGAGAGCAATGAGGCCCTGCCTGAGACTCCTCCAGAAAATCATATACACAAACCCAAAAGTCCAAACCCAAACCTGTTGTTAAAATAGGGCTAATGGGCTCGGACCAGACTTGTTCTGCTGAGATGCTCCTCTCACAAAGAGGTGACCCTGAACTGATTCATGAAGGTTGAATCAGTGAATTCATGAAGGTTGAAAAGCAGAGAGCAGCAGCCCTTCAGCCTGGTCAACGTCTTCCTTCTTGCAGTCATAAGGACTATAACAAAGGACAAAATAGCTGATAGCTTTAATATCACCAACTCCTAAAATTCATTCATCTATAGCCTCACTGAGCCAAACATCCTGTGTTTAAAGAAATCACCATCTGTGTTCTGTTTCATCCTAAATGTTTGTTCCAGAGAGGTCTTCAAACCTCTTCTAAAAGAAGACCAACCCAGGGAAATTTTTGCTTGGAAGCAATGTGGATTCAAAGTGTAAGCGAGGTATCTTATTAGCTTTGAGTTTATTCTCAATTCAGTCACAGGAAATATCCATTTTCCTGAAGAAGCAGCAGTTGTCATATTTTGCTGCTGTAGTGTGTGTAATATCAATCTCATGTTTATTTATGCATGTAAAGATTTTATTATTTACATTTAAATATTTATAACATTTCTGCATAAGCAGCCAAAAAAGTTCATCTCTGCCCTTTAGGAACTAAGCAATTTCATTTTACTAGGTAGACTTTTTTCTATATAAATAATTGACACATTGATTTCTCCCTCTGTCTTGATGCTATTTATATTATTTCTTAAATGCAAGAGGTTTATAGAACTAACAGACTGACTGGTCTGTTTTTATTGCCTATCACATCCAAACAGACTAATATATCACATGAAGGATCTGGAATAGGGAGTGGTGATAAAACAGTAAAAAATAGGAGTGAATTCATTAGAATTCAGATATGGAAGCCTATGCTAATTACATTGCTACATTGAGAAAGTGTTTGTTTCTTCCTGGAAATAACTTTATGTAAATTTTTTTTTCCCTGAGATTAGCAGTACTGTCTGGCTGCATAGCAATAGGTATAATTGTGGTCCTTCTTTCTTTTAGTAGTACAATCTTAATATGATTTTTGTAAAAAACAAGGTATTTTAACAGGATTCGATGAAGTTATGATGATTGTATGGGGGGCTGTACTCAGAACAGGTTTTCCACTGTCCAGTGGACCAGTTGCATCTGCTTCTGAGGGGGAGAAGAGCATCTTGTTCATTTTCCCCTTCCTCCTTCACTACCTGCTCTGGACAAGTTAAAACTGGCTTTAAAATTTTGTCTTCATGACTTCTGCTGAAAAAAAAATCCCTCTCACCGCTGTCATAACAATGAGAGAAACAAAATCAGTACCCAGTGACAATTTGAAAAATAGGAAGTGAAAGCAGATGCACCATTTGTGGAAAAACAGAGCAGGTAAAAATTCCTCCTCATTTAATACTATCTCAACACAATGATGCAATGACCAGTGGAGTTAATTTTTTTCTTTTTTTTTTTTTTGAAAGTCAAATACAATCCCAATCAAGGAGAAAGAAATTAATTTTCAAGAGTTCAATTCTGCCACCAAACAGAGCAGACTAAATGGAATTGTAGGTATGTCAGGCATTTTCACCAGTTGCACCATTGTGAAAGACTGTCATCAAAGACAGTCATCAAAGACAAGGAAAGAGAAAATCTCATCTCCATCCATTGTGTTTACAACCCAAGCAGTCAAGGCAGTGGAAAAGAAAATAGGAAAACCTAGTGACTTATCCAAGGTGTCAGGTAAATTGGAAATCCAAGTATAATATCCAGGTTCTCTGCTCTAAATCAATTAGCTATTCTCAAGTCCATCCTGTTTCACAAAAGGAAAGCACAGTGCTCTTTCTTTTAATCATCGTTCATGGTTTGTCTTCCTTTGGCTGCTCCTCATACTTTTCCCAATTGTGTATTTTTCCCACGTAGAAGCAAATTAAGAGATTGTTCTTGCTTCTGAGCAGTCCTTAAAATCGCACCCAACTCACCACATAATTTGCTACATAAATTTCCTTTACAGGTGTTCAGGAACCAGAGCCTGGGGGTAAATTTCCCTTGTTTCTCCTGGATCTAGTAAAACAATCTCATACTATTTCAGTTTGCTATTTTAATTTTTAAGGTTTCATTCTGTTTCCTTTTCGGATTTAGAGATGAATGTTCTTTCATTGCTTAATTACAAAACCCCAAGTTTATATGGAATGTAGAATTCTGCTCAAATGTGAAAGTCACCATCTTTGTGAACTGCTCAAATAACCCAAGGGAAAAGAAGGAAGGGAGGGCTAAAAAGGGAAAGGGAAAAGGCATAACTGAAAATTTAAAATGTACCTCAGAAAGAAACTTATTGAAAAAGCTTCATCGAGGTTGAAAGTCAGGCATGAAAACGATCATTTCTGCCAAAATATGGATGTTTCTGTGGTTTTTTTCTAATCACTGCGGATCCTGACCCACAAAAAGACTTAGGTTCTTAATTTCTAGCTTTTATTTTGAAATTCAGAGTAAACTGTGTCCATTATTATTGGGATTTATCTTATGTACTTTAAGCAAAAAGTTAGACACCTACATCTAGAGTAGTCAGACCAGGCTCCTTTTACACTCAGGGGAGAGCAAGAGGTGTTGTCAGAGAGCTGTTCATCTCCTCCTGGGGTCTAAAAGTTAGGAAAAGAGTCTGACTTGGTAGGCATGTATTTTTTCTGTATTGACTATCAAAGGAAGTTACTGCACTGCTCAGTTCTGGATGCAGAGCTTACAAAGCTCATGTGACAGGTGAGATAAATCTTGTTTTCTGAGACTTGCCTGCATTACAAGTATTGCACAAAATGAGGGAATGGTTTCTCCTGACTGTGGCAGAAGCCATATTTTTTAAGATTATAGATAGTTCCAGGTTTTTCCATTTTTAGGTTTCAGAGTAGAAGGTTTATAAGGCTTCTGACATTGCCTTTTTAGGCTGTTCCTTTTAATTCTGACTGTAGTGTCAGATTCAAATACTTTAACTAGACCATAAACTTCTACAAAAAAATCTCTGCAAACTCTAGATATATAACTATAGCTATGCCTTCAGAGCTGTGGCTGCCCCATCCCTGGAAATATTCAAGGCCAGGCTGGATGGGCTTTGAGCAACCTGGTCTAGTGGAAGGTGTCCCTGCCTATGGCAGGGGGTTGGAATGAGATGAGCTTTAAGGTTCCTTCCAACCCTGAATATTCTGTGATTCTGATTGCCAGCATCATCACAAGATCTCTCTCCTCTAGGATAAATTTCATCTACAAAAATAAATATTTTGGTGGAGGGTGAGGGATTGCATTGATTCAAGTCTTCTACATCAAGAATAGTACGAACAGGGAAGGTTTGGAAACACCAAGGACAGATTGTTTTAGGAACCTAAGTAGTTTAAGCCTATTGAAAGAACTAGAGTTTAAGTGCTTTCTTTAAAAACAAACCTATTCCATAGATCATAGAATCTTAGAATCATTAGCATTGGAAAAGACCTCTAAGACCATTGAGTCCAAACATTCTTGCAACTGATGTCAATATCCAGAATGCTGGTAGCCCCAGGGAAACATCCTTGCTAGCAGGTTCACTTGCAAGAACTGAGGGACTGATCTTGTAAATGGCTTGCACGAAAGCTGTCACAAGGACCTGCATATAAAGGCAAAAATCATTCATAAGTTAAGAAATAGCTTGGCTTCTTTTTAATCTTTTTTATCTCTTACTACTGCTCTGCTACTGCTTTTGGTCTATATAATCAGCTAATGAGATTTCCACTTCTTCAGGCAATGAGGCAAGTTGTGCTCGAAGAAAAGTTGTGCCTGGATTCATTGCAATGCATTCATATACTATTAAGAAATATTTTACAGAGCAGTGCATTTAAACAAATATTAAATTCACACAATTGTTAATCAGTGTGCCATCTGGAAACATTTGAAAGTTTAGACTCTTAATTGCCTGAATCTCATAAATGTTCAAAATTGTTGCATACTACAGGCTATATTGCATTTAGGACTTTTTTTACTGTATAAATACATGTAATTAAAACGTGAGATAGGAACACTTTCCAGCAGCTGTTGTGAGAGCTGTAACCATCTTCCCTATTAATCTTCAGGGATTTGAAATATGTGTTGCTGAGCACCAGGGTCAATGACATGCCGCTACGTTTGAATCCCACCATTTGACAAAGCATTGCATTCTGTTTCTAAATTCTTTCATGCGACTGACAGCTACATCCATTTCTTCCCGAGGCCACTCTTTAAATTCCTTTGTACTTGTAGAAGCAAGTTTGCTGGCTCAAGAATTTTGTCTTAACTCTGCCTCTAAGACTTGTCAATGGCAAATTAGGACAAGAAATTCTAATTTATGTTTCAAAGGCACCTATGGTAGTAAGAGAAACTATTTTTATTTACAATTTTTTTCCTCAAAAGTGTCAAATCAAAGACTCTATAATTACTATATATTTTCAGGAGATGTCATATTATATTGACTTCAGGGGGAAAGTGGTGGATAGGGTTAATCTGAGAAAAGTCAGCGAAGTGCACAAAGGATTTCTGTTCATGGCAAATCTTACTTGGAGAATTAACTATCTTGGTAAGAAAACACAAATATTTAGGCTCTCAGCGGCTCTCCTCCAAGATGTTTGAGCACAGAGGTAGGAGATATTGCTGAGGGAGGGCAACTTCTTCTAGTCCAAAGGTCAGTGGAAGAGTTTCTCTTGTCTTATGCCCCGAATGGTTTTGACCAAGTCAGTGAAAAGGAATTCAATGATGGAGCATCTACTGGTTTTCAGTAGCCAGTTCAACAGTCTGACATGAGCTTTAATAACATTGCTCTCTTGCTTTCTCATTAAATTCTCCATGTGGTTTTTTTTTCTGTATTTCCTTGTTCTCCACCACAAATGACAGATGTTCTTTAGACTTTCTTTATCCCTATCAGTTCTCGAGCTATGGCCATGAACTACTGAACACCCTTTACAGCCAACAAAACACCTGGCAACATATGTGGTATAGACACATTTGTTTTGTTTCCAAATACTACAGTATATTTGATTAAAGTGGACTTCTGTTCTGATATAATTGACAAATGTTAAATAACTGTGATTGCTACCCTAGGGAAGATATGTGGTTAGGAAGAGAAAGAAGTGACCCGTGGTGGACCTCATTGGTGTACCTGGAAGGGATCTTTGAGGTGCTCCTGTGCGGGGTCAGGAGTTGTGCTTCCATGATCCTTATGGATATTCTATGGATACTCTCTGAATATAAATCAGGATATTCTATGATTCTATGATTCTGAATTGGTAGCTGATGGGAAGGATTCCGTCTCCAAACATCAAGTAGTAAATTTTGGTGTGTAGAGTTGCCAGAGGATACAAGAAATAATGACTGAATTTCCTTGCTCTTAATGCTATTTTTAAGAGGATCTCCTCCAGAGGAAAGGAAAAACATGTTCGGACACAAGAAACTCTACATGTTGGGGAGGTACATGATTAGCAAAACATTATTGTGATATGAGGAAAGTATAATTTGCCCTCTCCCTTTTAGATAAGAATTAGTGTGAAATGAAATAGTTCTTCCTGTTCTTCTCTTTTTTGGTTTTCCTTTTTTTCCCCCTTGCATTTATATCCCTAATACAAGAAATAAACCATAAACTTGACCAACTAAGACTTCTCTTGCTGTCTACACTTCATTTCCAAAATGTCCTTTCCTATCATTTTTCAGTGGTAGAGCCCTGTGGGATTAGACACCTCCAGGTGAAAGCCCAATGAGCATGTGGAGAACTGAGTCAGATGGGGCAATGGTGGACTTGCAAAATCAGCTCTTTGTCTTGCCCTTTCATCCTCACAACTCTGATAAGACAACTCCTCTTAATTCCTTTTCTACCCTCCTGCAGGTGTGAGGGATGGAGCAATGATCTTTTTTTCAAGAAAAGAGGAAGCAAATGCTGCTTTTTCAGATTATGATCCCACAGAACCACTGTAAACTGAGAGCTTCAGCCTTTCTTCCTTATTATCACAATCTTCTTTTTTCCTTGAGCTTATCTGCTCTTGAAGGAACACATATTTTCTTGAGGAGAGAGAATTTTAAACATAGAAGGGCACCTGTAGCAGTTCTTATCCAGTCATTACTGGAAACATGCAGAAGAGGGAAAAGTAGAGCTTTAAATCTGTATTTTTGTAACACAGCTGACGGAGCATAATGCAAGTAGGGCTTCCATACCTTTGGGTTATGAAATGAGAGACACAAGGCCTGAGTTATTAGTGTTAAAGAAAAATAAAAGTGCTGGTTTAGCAGAAATGAAAAATTCCCACCAATTGACTCGTGCAGTCTTTCTGTGAGTACAAAACCAGATCCACAAATACAGGATAAAGAAGCAGATAATTTTAAATAGAAGGT